>BMAO01038808.1:21603-43215 GCA_019973975.1 Trichonephila clavata | reverse complement strand
TTTTTAAAGTATTTCTCAACATTTCAAGTTATTCTCTCTTTTAACACGTTTTGTGGTGGTCATAAATCTTGAACTGGTTTTATTAAGTGCCTAACTCACCGAGAGCAATAGAATTCTGGGCGTTTCATTTAAGAAGTTCAACCTTTCTCCCCTTTCAACCTCAATGGATTTGTCTCGTGTCCCCGTGTCCTTTAACTAGTCTCTGTTCATTTGTAGTGTTGATCAGCCGTACTGGTAACTTTGTTTCTAGTAGTTTAAAAATGCCAAGAGTGCTTGAGTATCAGAGAAAAAAATTTAATTCGTCAGGAAGTGGATAAAGGCATCAAGAAACTTACGTTGCAGTTTTTCTTTCTTTCTATCATTAATTTACAAAAAAATGTCAATAATTACTTTTTAATAAATAGTGTTTATGAATTTAAAATATTTTTTATATGGTTTATAAATAAAATATTGGAAGATGAACCTTTGTATACCGAGTTTTCCATATAACGAGCTTTTTTTTTCGGGATTTAGCGACTTCGTTATATACAGGTCCGACTGTTTTTGCCACAGTAGGATTTGGATGATCTGGTTTTGTGATATGATAAAAATAATCTGCTACTAAATGTTATTAAATGTTCTCTTGTCAGTTGTTTGCTTATAAATATTCATTTGGATTAAATTACAATGCGTACTCTACCGAATTAGAAACAATTTTGAGGATCTTGATTTTAACATTATTTGTGCAGTAAGATATGACAAACGTATTAATAAATCGTAAAAGAATTCCATTAATCCCTTGCTTTAATTGTTCTTTATAATACAATGGTCAAGTCGAGCTCAAATTGAATAGCAGATTATTAGCGCCACACCTTACAGGTTGGTGAAGAAACTCGCAATTGTGAACCACAGTCACGTGACGAAAATGACACCTAAGCAGTCAACCCCAACTTCTTCCTCCCACCAATGGGAGAACTTTGATCGACATCATAAACTCTTCTACACGACCTACTAACAGTCATGATAATATTTAAGACTACACGAGTCGTTAGTATAGATTCGATTGTAACAATTCTGATCACGAGTTCGAAATCTTAATCACTCTGTTACCACAACGTGTGTGTGTCCACGTTAAAATACAACCTTTTTTTTTTATTTTTAGAATCTATAGTACGATAGCCGCTTTTATGAATTGAAGGAGAGGGGAGGATATATATAATATGCTTTTAAATCTTTTACTTTTTTTTTTCAAAATGTTTGGATCTATCTACAGTAGAACGTCGTTTATCCGAATCAATTGGGCCTGGACGCCGTTCGGATACGCGATTGTTCGGATAACCGAAAACCGAATGCGATCCATGCAGTATATGAAACCGGAGACTATACGAATATTGAAAATCATCACATGCGAGAAACGTGCTTGAAGAAAAGGCAAAATAGGTGCAAAATGTCGCAATTTTACCTTGATTGTAGAAAATAATCACTTATTTTTCGCAGTACCATTGTACACCTTTGTTTATTCGCTGCATGGTCTCTGATTCTCTTGAGTATTAGTAGTTGAGTAGGATAGCTCTCTGATTGTTCTTCGTACCACTCCATTTGGTGTGGTGTGGTATTTAGGAGAGGGGTGCCAGCTCAGGTGTCGTCCTCGTCACTTGACTATGGTTCAAAATTACGAGGTCCGTCGCCAAAAGCCCTCGTGTAGCTGAACAGTGTGACGTTCACTAACTCAGTCATTCACTCACGTACCACTCCATAGCTGTCTCTAACGCAAAAAACGCTTCAGCATTTGGTAGATCCTTGCTACTTTCGTTGTTGTTTCCTGTCACTTTTCGCCTCACGCGAAACAACTGTTGAGCACATTGCACTGTCCGGATTTTGGTTCGGATATTTGACGCTCCGGATAATAAACGTTCGGATAAACAACGTTCTACTGTATCTGAACTCAGTACTCGTGGTTAGAGTGACACGGGTTCATGTCCAAGTGCCTGTTGAAAACCGATGCACGTTAAATCTGCCGAGACTCAATTTTATCCTATTGGTTTGGTGCAGTAGTTAGGAGAGGGAGGTACTTTCTCAAGTGTCGCCCTCGTCATTGGACCGAAACTCAAAATTACGAAGTCCATCGCCAATAGTATTTGTTTTGTACACTTTTATAGTACGACGTTAATATAACTTTTACTCAATACCTGAACTCAGATATAAATTTTCAAAGTATTTTCTTAGATTTGAAAACCTGCTGCGCTCCTCTGAAATGTTTTTATTATGTTTTTTTACTCCTATACTTCTAGAAATAATAAAATTTCAAAAATCAAAAACTCAGTTAATTTATGGAACCAACACGTTTTTTTTTATGCTGCGCATTTATGAGGGGGATCTCAAAAATTTACCATTCTGTACATTCGTTACTTCGTACAATACGTTTTGATGGTTTTTTCCCCTTTCTTTACCTGTTTTAGTAATTGGGAACGCTCTGCTGTGTGGTTTTCATATTTTAGATGGGATGCATCTCCTTTTTCTCCTTGTATTTCAGTGTGTGTGGTTTTGCTTGGATTCTTTACTTTATTTCGAATGCATTCTGGTATTTCAACCCTTTTATTCGGATTTTATTTCTAACACCCTTTTATAAGCTTCACGTGTATGTAACGGAATCTTTGAATCAATTTTTACCCACTTTAAAAGCTCGGATTAATTCGAAATTTTGCTCACTTGTCCAAGACCGGTGACAATACAATAGTTGAATAATTTTGTTCCATTGTCCTGATCGGAATCATCAGGATTAACGATTTCCCATTTTCAGATTCCATCCCACATCTGGCGACTAATTTCAGATTTGGCGTTTAATTCCAGATTCCTATAAAAGAGTTTTTTTATTGTTTTAAACTATACTTTTTAACCCTTACATTTTCGATGCTGCCCATCTGGTATAGTGGTTAGTGATGCTGACAGCGAGTGAGTGAGTGATTTTGGGGTTTATTGGCGCAAGAGCCATTTTCGGCTATACTGCGCCAAACATTTGTTTTAATATCTGTGGTCTAGACGGGAAGAGAAAGAAAGAATGAATAGAATGACAAGAAAGATGGTCGAAAATAGAGAAGGATCACTAGGGTACCCCGGGTTCGTGAAGCCCATGTTTACCAAAGACAGTAAACCCCGTGGGAAAAGATCCCTAGGGCACCTCGGGATTGTGACACCCGTACTCACCTAAAGAAGGTGAGCCCCCTGAGGGGCGATGCTGATTGCAGTGCCGTAGGGTCTGGTTTCGAATCTCGCAGAGGGCATGGATGTTTGAAAATGTCTGGTGATTGTGCGGCATGGGGGCACGCAAAATATTCGTCGAGCCTCAAATCTTCTCGAGAGGTTGATTAAAGGGGAAGAGAGGTAGAAAACCCTGACCACCCTCCAGGATGTTCCCCCTCAAAATTGGGGAAGAACCGAGACCCAAATCAACTGTCACCAGTTCGGTGCTCAAAAGCTACGGCTAATTACAGACGTAAAAACTACTCCTTTGCTTCACGGGCCTCGATCTGGTGGCATCAGAAGCAACAACCATTAAATTTTTAATTAATAATCAGTTGTAACTCTATTGTTTTTAATCTCCTTAGTTTTTTTTTTTTTTTTTCATTTGGATTTTTGTCGTGATATTGATATTTTTTATTACAAATTGCATCATTGTAAAAGTGTTCGCGATACTATTCTCTGATGTAGCATTTTACAATTGTTTGATAATTTATTATTGCACACGTGTGAAATAAATAAATAATACACCCCCGCAACCCCAGCATTGCGGTGGGGGGGCAGGGAATCTAGGGGCCCAAACTCTGACTGACACCAAGTACGTATTTGTGCTTGGGGCCCAAACCCTGATTGCCGCTAAGTATGTATTTGGACTTGGGGCACAAAACTTGGCTTTGTATGGGAGCCCTGATATTCTCCGTTATGATATGTAAATAAGTAAATTAATATCTCCATTTCGCCTTTTGAAATAATTACGTGTTTTATTGTTTTGTTTTCATTTCCTAAAAAAAGAAAACAAAGAGTACATTTTGCAAATAAATTAATAAATTACGTTCTCGCACTTGATAGATCTTATTTTTTAACCCTGACTCATTAAATCATGCTGGTACTCACGTGCTACGCTTAGCCTTGAAGTGTTACTTCTGCATTAGCAATAGTGAATGCGACACGTGCTAATAGTAACCGTCACTGCTTTGATACTACCATCCAGGGAAGAACGCATTCAATAACCAAAAAAGAAACGGAAAAAATATTCTCTTAATGAATTACAAAAACCAGTTAGAAATAGGAGTATAATCATCAAACAAATAATCGGGGGGAAAGGACGATTTCTGTATGGGAGTATTCTGGTAATTAAAAGAAAGATTTATGAACATTTAAAAAGGTTTCAAAAATGTTATTTAAAAAAGTTTGTTCTATTTTTGTAGAGAATAAATTTTATTTTTAAAGCATTTTTCAAAAAGTATTAACATTTAAATATTAAATAATTTTATTATAGTTAAACAGCTATATATTGATGAAATATATTTTATACCATTCAATTTTAAGAACTTAGTCACAAATGACAAAAACAACGTTCTAATTATCCCTTTTCAAAATAACATACATTTATCTGCGTAATCTTTTCATGTATTTGTCAAGAGCGCATTTATCCATGAAATTTAACTTTTGACAACTATTCTCCAATGTCAAGCGTATCACGGGTTCGAGTCCTTGTGCTACTGAAGACACACCGTGTGGAGGAAGCTGATACACTTTAATTCTGTCGATCTCAAAGTCCTCCCGTTGGCGTGGTGTGATACTTTCGAGAGGGAATAGGGAGGCACGCTCAGGTTTCATCCACGTCACTTGACCGAGGTTCAAACTTATGAGGTCCATCGCCAATAGTCCGCGTCTTCCCCTACAGGGCACGCAATACCCTCTCCCCCCTACTCCTTCCAATGTTGAGATTTGAGTTTTAATATCTTGTCTTTTTAGGTGCTTTATTACATCAGCTGTAGCGATCGCGGTTGCTTAGAGGTCATGGTCACGAACTCGTGACCGGCGTATCATGAATTCGAACCCTGAGCTACTGATGACCAACACCGTAAAGGAGCTGATGTATGTAAAATCTGTCGAGGCTTAAAGTCCTCACGTTGGGGTGATGTGGCAGTTTGTAAAGGGGGATTTCAGCTCATGTGTCGTCCTCTTCACTTGACCTTGGTTTAAAATTACGAGGCTCGCAGCCAGTCACTTTCGCTTTACTTTATAGTCGTGTTCCCCAACCCTCGAGCCTCAGACTGATACCGGACTATGGATCAAATAAATTCTTGTGCTGCCTAGTATAAGGCTGCACAAGGAACTAAATTATTTGTATTTTATTTACTGCAGTGTATTTCTCTCGGGTTTGTGCGACTTCTTAATGAAATCACTTCAAACTCCATGTTAAATCACTCCCCCCCCCCCTGCCATTTTTTTGAAGTTAATGTACTTTATTCTGAAGATATATTTAAATATAATTGAATTAAGATTATTAAATCAAAACAATCTAATAAGCAATCAACGTCCCACCCGCAGCATCCGCGATAAAAATATCAAACGTTGACCGGTTCGCGGCGATAAAAAGGTCGGGAAATACTGTTTTATAGTACGCGTTAATAAACCCTCACTTACATCAGCTGTAGATATTTATTAATCCCAATCTACATCCAACAATCACATTAGATAAAAATTGTGTGCTGCTATAAAACAAAAAAAAAAGTGGTAGAAATACAATTTTCTAAAGATGTCGATAGCTTTTATCAATGTATTCATTTCTAAATTCAATTAGGAACTGGTTTCAGCATATTCCAGCAACGCCCCCTATGAAACATGATTTTGCCGCTGAAGATAGAGTATATTTCGTGGTTGCTGTATATTAAGTGTAATAGGACCTCACGACAATGGAAAGTTAAATACCTATTCAAATAAGTAATTATAATTCAAAAATTGCAACCTCACGTATGTACCTTGTAGCATCGTCTCGTTAGATGAATGTTTACGACCCCTATTGTCATTTTTGAAGCCCAGAGAAGAGCAGAATGACCAGATGCATAATTTATTTTCAAAGAGGACCACATATTTTTCTTTGAAACACTTGGCAAAATATATGTTGAGCCGACTCTGGAAATTGCTTTGACGTTACCTCTCCTTTTTCTTCTCCGACACCCATATAGCTTTTTCTTTCCATCGATTTATAGAAGGGACACACTTCTTTGATGGACATCCATTCTTTCGGTCCTTCGCACACGTTGGCCACGATATACTTGAATAGAAGGAGTATTAGCCTTTGGTGAGGAAGAAATACCAAGGAGTGTATTCCCAGTACTAAACTGACAAGTATATTGACAGACCCTCCACACGGTTTGCGAGGTACGGTGACACAAATGATCCTAGCCACGACAGACTTTTGTCCCAAAGAACCATTGGAGTTGGGACTAAGACAGAGGGTGCAGCGTGCAGACCCGCGACGCTCACCAATCAAAAATTACTGGGGGTGTGAAAGAGGTCCGTCCAGGGGGTTTTAAGAGTTGGCTTGGAAGGAGGATAGGGAGATTAACAAATAGCAAATAGGACTTCTGCAAGATGGTGAGACCGAGTCTGGGGGGCAGCCGCACCGGAGATTGATCTTCTGCGAAACGATAGAACGGCGATCCGGACATGAATTTGTCTCCAGCGGAACAGTCAAATATAGATACCATAATAATGGTGTTATATAACCTTCTTAATTAATTTGTTTATAAAATGTTATTTTACTAAAGCTGTGTGATTTTTCTCGCTACCCAAGAATTAAGAAAACTTGGGGGTTACGACATTACAACCGATATGAAACATTTGGTTCAGTTAACAAGTTTTTTTTTATTATTATTATTTAATGGCGACACAAATACAAGGGAATAACATACTTTGAAAAATCAGGACACAACACATATACAAACATAAAATTGCGAATCGAGAAATACTTTTAAAAATAAGTAATATAAAAAAAAAAAATTTTAAGTCAATTCCTACTTAGATCAACAAAAAAAAAATTTATTTTAGTTACTTTTTATTAAATAGTTACAATTAATATAATTATGTATATACATATGACAGAATCACAACATTAAGTGGCAATTAATTTTTATTAATTATCATTAAAGTATCGTATTGTCATCCAAAACAGTCGTGTACATAAAATTTCAGTTCAATTGAATGCTTTGAAAAGTGAGAAAAAAAATCTTTTAAAGTTTTGACTCAAGTCGCTAAAAATGAAGCCAACGTGGCTGTATTTGTAAATCCTAGAATAATTAATTCATTTTAATCAATTAATTTGTATTAATTATATTTAAATTACTATAATGTCATCCAAAATAATCGTGTATAAAAAATTTCAGCTCAATTGAGTGCTTTAAAAATCATTTTATTAATAATTGAAAATTTGAACAAGATAAGTGTACAAATATAAAGAGTGTGAACTCTCTAATAGTAGGAATTAATTATAATACGCGCATACAAGTAGATTCAAGATTCTCAGATCAGTTCGGGTGTGTGTGAAAAAGCATATGGCAACTAACTTTATTGTTTTTGTGATGCAATGATTCCCGGAGAACGCAAGAAATATCCATAACAGGAATTCTACTGTTTATTACAGGCCGTTGATGATTAATATCAATTGAAGCACCAGGCAAAAAAAATCAATAAATAAGAAAATTGTGCACTTAACAAAAAAAAGCACGAGGAGAGAAAGAAACAGGAATAACAAAAATGATATTAAGTACATTTTTAAATGCACCGCTATATTTTAATAGGCTTTTTTTCACATTAACCGTTCTTTTTATAGAAAACTATTGTATTGGGCTCTAGAGGTGACCTTAAGAAGATAGCTCTAGGTGGTGGTGATGGGGATTGCGCCCGTGCTCTGGCACATTTGTAAATCGTGATCTAACAAAAAAAAAAAAAAAAAAAAAAAAAAAAAAAAAAAAAAAAAAAAAAAAAAAAAAAAAAAAAAAAAAAAAGTACCCCTGAAATATACGTGCCGATGTTGTGAAATCTGTCTCAGTATATAACATAAGCCAGTGCTTCTCAAACTTAAATATTGTCGATCCAATATTCAATCATAATTGTCATCGCCCCCCCCCCCTCCCCACAATAACAATGTATTGAATTCAAGAATACTAAACTTTGACGCTAAAGCTACAATACGACTTCAACCTCTTCAGTGCCACCGGCGTATATGAGCGTCTTACTCAGGCAAACTGTCAATTGCCCCAGACGTATATATACGTCTTTCCGAAGTGTGGTATTTTCTGTGCACTGCTATCAATAAAATTATTCCGAAGGCTTTGGAATGCAATAAAAGGCTCTTGACAGTGTTTGCGAAGAGTTTATTTATATTTCAGAGGATTTGCTTATTTATTCTCCCCCCCCCCCAATACATCACATAAGCGCGTTCAACGAGGTAAAAGGTGGAATTGGGGAGCGAATCGAGTAACTTTTAATCGGCAGTAAGGGATTAGTTACATACTGTACAAATTACCAAGATAAGTGTTATTTTTTGTATATAATTTTATATATGATACGCCCATAGGGTTACTTGTAAATATTAAACTTGTTTTCAACTTAGTATTGTTAAATTAACTATAAAATACATTGCGCAGTACTGATACATTTATAAGTGTATTATATCTGCGTAAATGTGTGTTTTATTTTTTATGTCAGAATGCATTTTGTTTGTTTTCTTTCAGTAAATTAATAATTTTTTTAAATAATCTTTTGTTTTCGACTTTTCAATATGCTCACACCCCTCTCGTACGGTTATCACCCCTCCCCCTGGAGGGGCGCGCCTTACAGTTTGAGAAACACTGACAAATAAGCATATTATTTTAATAATAGAACTACATTCTGCATAATGATTTATGTTCAACGTCAGTGGCGTAACCTACACCCCCGCATTACGGGGTGGCCCAGGGTTCTAGAGAGGCCCAAAGTCTGCCATGTAATGGTTTTGCAATCCTTTGTGATATCCAGCTTAGGGCCCAAGGCCTAACCTTTTTCAGCTTAAAATTCTTCGTACGCATGTTAACGTAGTGTATGTGGGGGTTTGAGACTTTAATAAATTAACGTTTTGTTATTTTGAATTTTTGTTAACACGTAATTAAAATAACCTGGAAAATATATTTCATCTCCGATTATTTTTTATTTAAGGGATTCAAAACGGTATATTTTTTATTTACAATATCGGAAATAAAAAAATACTATGAGAATTCATTCTAAGTGAACGATTCATTATAATTGTAAGCTTTCTTTAAGGCATATTTTCCAATTGTCAGAGAGTCTGGAACAAATACATTTTTAAGCATAAAAAGAATGCATCTTAATTTATTTTGAAACAAATTATTGACATTCTAACTGATGCATCATTTTATTATACAACGTCTTTAAGATAAAGATTTCAAGAATACTCATTCCCCTCCTTCTTTAACATTTGATATGGAAAGTCCATTTAACACTGAAGTATAGAAAATGAAACATGAAACATATTTCATAAAGGGAAGTTAATTGAATCACGCAGGAATGAGAAATATAATGTAAGGTAAATCGGGGGGAGTTTTGTCACTTTAAGGATTTTTTGGTTAGTACAATAAAAAATTGAAATGACAAGACAATGGAAAAATACACTTTATTTTTCAATATTTAATTGGTTATGTATGCAAGTTAATTCTCTTCTAGTATGAAAATAAATAAGAAATTTAATGTTAAAGAAATTCATTTAATTGTGACATGTTCCCCCATAAAATGGGTAAAGATGCCACCCGTCATGGAGTAAGATGCAACAACACCACAGTAAATAAGGAAATAAAGACTATTATTTTCGTTTGTTACTATTTATCCATTAATTTAATTTAATTAAAGAATTAATATTTGAAAAACTGTATTAACATCAAGTGTTATCTACTACAAGTTGAAAAAAATGTATTTGAACTTGATGAACAAAAGATAATTTATTAACGCTTGAAAATTTGATCAAGATATAAAATAAATACACATAGGAAAAGTTTGAACTAATAGAAGGAATTGAAAAAAATGAGCATAGAAAAAAATTAGACTATTGCATACATCAAAATACTATTTTTTTTTTTAAATGACATTCCTTATGAACTTAATAGGTTGTAGTTCTAGAAGTATTCTATTTCCTTTTTCTTTTTTTTTTCTTGCATATGCAATAGTACATCGAATATAGTACTTCAAAACATAAGAACATTGTGTCCGCAAGTAAGTTTCTTTGTAAAAAAGGGGAGCGCGTGTTATACGGCGAATATACTTTTGGGGGGGGGGGTTAAATGTGTCAATTTAATTTGGATCAATGTGTAGTTTTCATTTGTTTAAATATACTTTATTATTGCACAAACTTATTTATTTTAAACTAATAATAAAACACTGTAATATATCAATACACTACCCAAAAAAACTGAAAAAAGTAATAAGAATAATAATGCAGCCTGCAAATGTTATATCATTGGCGTCAATTGTGATCTGACAATTCGTTTTTTTTTTTTTAACTAAACATTCCCATGTACATAACTGCGCTAAGCATGCGTTCCATTTTGACGTTATATGTATAAAAAAAGCGGATAAGATTATAATTTTATACGGCAATTACCAATTTTAAAATGTGGGGAAAAGTTTCTCTTAAACATGAAAGGGTTAATATTAAAGCAATTTTTTTACTTGAAAAATTATTCAAATTTGGGTTTTATGCTTAATTAGAGTGGCATAGACTTTAAGAAAACAAAGGTGATGGTGCCACACATATACACTGGTGTCTAAAAGTTAAGCATAAATTGTAAAATGCTAAAAACATGGAGTAAATATTCATAAAATTGTTCTAAATTTCTTGTGGATATTAATTGGGTGAAGAAGAAACATTGGGTTTATGCAAAACTTTTCAGTCGACTACGTCCTGTGCGAAACACCGGCGCATGTCGGAACGCGGAGAAACTGATTCGCGCAGCATAGGCAGTTCAGACAAGTTTCGTGCAACTGCTATGCGAAGGAACGTTGTTAACCATCAAAACAAGGTGAATGATGGCACAAAGACGCCAATTGGACATGTTTTCGAAAGAAAGAATCGTTGGAATGCTAGCATCCTCACGCTCACAAACCAAAGTGTCTCGAATTCTGAATGTGGACCAGTCTGTGATCTCAAGACTGTGGCAGAGGTTTCAAAGAACGGGAGATGTTACCCGACAACCAGTATCAGGTCGACCAAGAGTCACAACCCCTCGCCAAGACCGATATCTGGTAATAAGTGCGCGACGTCAGAGGGGCAGTACTGCCAGAGCACTGGGTTCGGCGCTCACAGTCGCCACAGGAATACGAATTTCGAGACAAACTGTTTACAGGAGACTCATTCATGCTGGCCTGTATACCAGAAGACCAGCAGTTTGCATTCCCCTCACGTCTGCGCATAAACGCGCTCGTTTGAACTGGAGTTTGAAACATTAACATTGGAGTGTGGGAGAGTATAACCAATGTGATGTTCAGTGACGAGTCCCGGTTTAGTCTGAGTAGTGATTCTCGGCGGGTAACGATATGGAGAGGACGTGGAACACGTTTTGAACCAAGAAACATAACGGAAAGACATTATTTTCCATCAAGGGGAGTAATGGTATGGGCGGGCATCATGATGGACGGCCGCACAGACCTCCATTTCTTTGACTGCTCAAAGATACAGAGACGAAGTTCTTGAGCCGTATGTTCGCTTGTTTCGAGGTGCTGTCGGTCCTGGCTTCATATTCATGGATGATAATGCGCCATGTCACCGAGCTGTGCTGATTGATGACTTCCTTGAAACGGAAAACATCCAGCGCATGTTGTGGCCTGCGAACTCCCCTGATTTAAATCCTATCGAACATATGTGGGATATGCTCGGGAGACAAATTGCAGCCCTTTCACACCCATCAAGCTCCGTTACAGAACCGAATAGAGCTCTCCAAGAAGCTTGGAATCGTTTGAGCCCACAACTCATTCACCATCTCATAGCAAGTACGGTAAATCGCTGTGCAGCGTGTCTGCCTGTCAGAGGTGACTACACGCCTTATTAAACTGCAGCATCAATATTTCATTTAATATTTTCTTTCATTTTTTCTTTAAAGTGTGAATCCTTGCTATGCTTAGTTTTCTTTCAAACTGCTACTTTGGATAATAAAATTAATTATTATCATTCTTTTGATTTGCTTCCTTATTTTATAACCATTTTACACTCACATATCACGTTTCCTGCCATTCTGATTTACAGTTCCTTCTTTATTCACATAATTATCTATTATGCTTAACTTTTGGACACCAGTGTATATCAGGCAGTATATAAGATGTTCACCACAGTACTAAAAATGAGCAAAGTCTGCAAAAAAAAAAAAAAAAAGCTTAATTTATTATCGTGAAGAGTTTTGAAACAGTTACTTTTCAATAGCATAAAAAACGAAAGATCGTTACAAATTAGGCATTAAAATATATCTCTTCCTATTTGTCCACTTTTTTTAAAAATAACCAATACGTGACAGAAGCATTCATTATGACAAGATACTTAAATATAAAATAACCGCAAAATATCCCTTTACAAAAATCCCTAAAACCATTTTAATCATCCCAAAACTCTCCATTTCTCTCGCCTAAAAAGCGAGAGAATCTGTGAGAGAATCTTTCTCTCTTCCCCTCTTAACTTTTAATTAATTCTTTCGGGTCGACCCATAACTGTGACCGCTACTTTAACAAAGCCCTCATCCACCATCCTTATCCTCCGACCAAAAAGGAATAAAAATCAAAATTAAAAGATAAAAAAAAAGAAATAACAAAACAAAAATAAATCTTTTCCAAAAGGAGAGAGAAACACGCAAAACACACGACATCTAAATTAACTCCCTGACAGCAATTTATTTTTCCCGATCCCCCTTTTCCTCTCACTGCGTAGGGAAAAGAATTAAAACAAAAGGGGAGAAAAAAATTGAGAAGGAACCAAATTACCTCCTGATCCAAAGCCTCCCAGAGACTTTAATTAAACCATTTAACACTGAACTGAGGGGTGCAAGATTAGCTTGAAAACTGAGCACAATTATTTAAACGGTTAGAAGGACTCCCAAATCTGGTGGGAAGATAAGACTGCTGACTGATGAGAGTCCGAATCACTGATAAAGCGGCAAATAAATCCTCGATTTCCTTTTGACTTCGCGTCTTATCAGCTTGCATCGGAGGAAAGGAAAGGGATTCGTAATGGACTCGGGAGCATTAATAATGCAGATTAGCACTCAAACTTTTAACTCTTGGCTGCTTTCGGTTTTAACAAAAATGGGACCATCCGGGGCAGGGAAGATTGGGACTGAAATCGAAAACTTTTTTTCCCTTTGATTTGGTTTAATTTTGAACTGATAAAAGTTAAGTTGTTGTATAAGGAATTAATATTCTTCTGGATTTATATCTGAAATGGAAATTAACTCTCTCCAGCTAAAGATTGTATAAGATATTGTTTGATTTGAGTCATGATTGTTTGTGCTTTGAGTTATTTTAAGGTAACTGACTACCCTAAAATTGTGAATTTTGGCAAAAATTTACAATTTTTTTATGATTTTATTTTATAGACCATCTTATTAGCTTTATAAAAATATCAAGTTTATTATTTTCCGTTCGCTAGAACAAAAATTATAAGTGTTTTAATAAAAGCAGATGCCATTACTTTAAGCAAGATGTCATACTTTAAACGCGTTTTACTCGACATTTTTTTTTTTTTTTTTGAAAATGATCAAACGGGGACAGCGATCACTAAAAAAGTTTTGAAAATAATTACTTGAAATTTTTTCTGTTTGCGCTGTATAATAATAGAAGTGTTTTAACCCTCAGATTTATCAATAACTGTGATTTATCAATAATTTACCAAACAGGGAAAATCGCTTAATACGAAACTGAGGGGACTGGAATATTTTTTCGTGTCAATGGATATTGCAAAAAGAAAAAAAAACGTATGTTTTACAAAATTAAGTTGATTAAAGTACATGTTATTTACTTAGATATGTATATATGAATATATTTAATAAAAATGAATGAAACAAAAGCTTTCTCAGACCTTAATGAAATTTAATACAAAATTTTCAAGTATTTGAAACATTAAAAAAAACATTTACTGAGTTTTTGGAAAATAATCTGATATTTTTCTGCACATTGTCTTTTTTAGCATCCAATTGTCAACAAATTGTTCGATGTCATGTGTTTTGTTATTCATTTCATCATTCGAATGTGCGTTTAAACAGCACCTTCTAGATATGCACAGATATCTAGGAGGTACTGGTCTAAATAACAGCGCATACTTTTCATCATGTTTCTCGTTTCGGATGACGTGGGGACAGAAGCTGCATTATTCATTTCATTTTCATCGTCGCAAACTGCCTCAATGACATCTTTTAGGAGTTTTGAACAAACTCCAAAATGTCTTTTCTATAATTGGAGCTGTACACACATTGTCATCATCTATTGCAACAAATTTTTCTGATGATACAGTAGGTCAGTCCAATAAACAGAAACTTTCTCAAACATTTCATTAAGGGGCTGGTGTTTTCCAAGTGTTTTGTTCATTCCTAGAAAGGCTATCTTTTCGTGTTAAGTGATGTTCGCTTAGTGTTAAAAGAAAAAATGCATGGAAATACATGGTAGTTTGTCGAGACTACTGTCTTATTTCGTGCTAACCAAAATTTCGTCTTAAGCGTCTTCGCGTTAAACGTATTTTACTGTATATATATATATATATATACTAGCCGTTACTCGCTCGCTTCGCTAAGCATTTCATGATGTTATATGAATATGAGCTGTTTATATATATATATAGTCTCTATTCAACAAAAATAACATGCAAAATGAATTTCAAAAGTCTAAATCTAATAGTCCAAAAACTGAAATTTTTTCAATAAAAAAGCTCTGTTGTTAGCAGAACTATATTCAATAAAAGAGACATGCTTACTAAATTTCAAGTACGTGGGTCTAGCAGTTCAAAAACACATGAACTTTTATCTACAACACCCCTTAACCCCTCGCAATCCCCTTAGGGGTCGATTTTTGCAAAACCCCTTTTTACGGGGAACTCGATCTCTACTCCATTAAAGGAGCATTCATACCCTGATTTCAAGTCAGTGGGTCTAATAGTTCTGGAGATCTTGCACTGAGAAAGTTAAAGGGTTGTTTTTCTCCTATATATGAAAAGGAGGGGGGGGGGGACTGATGACAAAACTGACAGAAAAAGGCCGAGCAAATTTGAGTTTATAATTAAACTGCAGTAGACAGATGATGTAGGACTTGTGAATTTTATTAAGGATATATTAATACTTTATTCGCAAAATGTTATTGCCCAAGGAAATTATATTAGTTTAAATAATTTTCACAAATCATCACCTGAAAACTTTTTTTTTATTTATTAATAAAAGCTTTTCGTTGCTGACCATCTTCCAATGTCTAGCTTTATGGAACCTTGTGAAATTCTTTGTTATATATATAGAGTGGTGGCCAAAATTGTGTACACTTTTTAAAATTTTTATGTTTTTACAGTTCGTATTCTTATAGAAAGTTTTACGTTGCACAAAATGCAAAGTATTTTGTATCATTTTAAAGAGAATTTAATACTTAATTCAATACAAAAAACAAAATTCAAATATTTGCAACGCAAAAAAAGTTATGCTGCAATAACTATCGATATATATTAGATACTGATGATAGTGGTGAGTTATCAGTGCTTAGTGGGGGAGCCATTATTTTTAATTACAACTTCACATCGATGTTTCATTGAGCTAAAAATAGTTTTAAGCTCTTCCTCTCTCACGATGCCAGGAAACAATTATATCCTCAATTAGTTCCTTTTTATTTTCTTGGTACCTCATTCGAACAACAAGTTTCAAACGGTGCCACAAGTTTTCGATAGGATTGAGGTGAGAGCTATTTCCTGGCCAGGAGAGCAATAATATTTAGTCAAAAAGCAATGACATCAAATAAAAGAGTAGATTGAACACATGTGCGGAAAGTGAGATTCCCTACGTTAAAATTGCAAAACAGGTGGGTAGTTCAGGAACTAAATCTTGAGACCGAAAGTTTTGCTTAAGATGTCAGGAGACAAATTTATTTTTAAAAAAAGTAGAAAAGGGCACCACATCTTTTGATGATAAAATAACAAAAATACTATGTCTTTAAGATAAAAGAATGTCAGGGACAGCCATCAGAAGTGATCCGAGTGATGCTAGTACACTCATGTCCATAAATTAAGGATAATGAAGTTCAGGCAAAGAGAGAAACAGAAGCAAAACAAATTTGACTTATCTGTAAAGTCTATTTATTAAACAAAAGGTAAAGAGCAAAAAAGATGCCATATGTTTGACATAATTAATAAAAATTGCGATTTTTACTCCCTGGAGCAAATTTCAAAAAAGAA
Source organism: Trichonephila clavata (assembly GCA_019973975.1). Taxonomy (NCBI): domain Eukaryota; kingdom Metazoa; phylum Arthropoda; class Arachnida; order Araneae; family Nephilidae; genus Trichonephila; species Trichonephila clavata. The sequence continues at coordinate 26,759 of BMAO01038808.1, read as the reverse complement.
CCTATTTACAAAAAACAGTATAACATGGTTAGTATGATGGTTAATACGGAGTATGTCTCCCGGACGATGCAATACAGGCCTTACAACGCCTACGCATGCTGAGTATCAAATTATCAATCTGATCTTGGGGAATATTACACCACTCATCAAGCAATGCCCTCCGAAGTTCCGGTAGACAGGTGGGAGGGGGTTGACGGGCAGCAAATCGTCGGCCAAGCATATCCCACACATGCTCTATTGGATTCAAGTCCGGTGAGTATGCTGGCCAATCCATACGGGTGATATCCTCCGATTGAAGGCATTCATCTACAATGTTTGCACGGTGAGGACGGGTGTTGTCATCCATAAACAGAAATTCAGCACCCATGGCGCCCCGAAACAAACGTACATGTTGTTCCAGAATGACATCCCGATAGATGTGGCCTGTCATCGTTACACTCTGAACATGCAGGTCAGTTTTAGAACCAAGAAGAATTCCTCCCTAAACGAGCCATCCTGCACCAACGTAACGGTGTCGTTTAATGGTGTTCTCTTGGTGGTAACGGGTACCTGGCGCTCTCCATAGGAAAGTCCGACGAGAATCAAACTGCAAACTAAACCTGGACTCGTTGGAAAACCTCACACAAGACCACTGTTGCGGTGTCCACAATGCATGCTCTCTACTCCAGGTTAATCGCAGGCGATAGTGAGTTGCGGTAAGGGGAACACATCTGACAGGCCTACGAGCATATAGACCAATGTGCCCTAAGCGTCTGTACACAGTCTGCCTTGAAACTGTCGTACCGGTAGCTGAAGAGAGCTGACGAGATAGGTCTGATGCTGTGCTCCGTCTGTTTCTTTTGGCAGTAACTGCCAAATACCGGTCTTCATTCGGCGTTGTAACTCGGGGGTGACCTGTGCTGTAACATCTACTCACATTACCATCATCTTGGAATCGTTGCCAAAGCCTGGAGATGACACTCTGGGCGATTCCAAGTTCCTCGGATACTTCGAGCTGGGTACGTCCACATTCCAGTCGTCCGATAATTCTACCACGTAAAAAATCATCCAAATGCTTCCTTTGTGCCATAACTATGCGGTTATTGCACTGAAAGGCTTTTAAAGTGCTTGTGAACAATTTTACTTCTTTGCCACCATTCCTTATATACCCCTCTCTTACACTCTCGTCATTGTGACGTACTATCCGCGCCATCTGGTGGTTTCCTATAATTTGCATATTCTTCTTCAAGATGTGTGTGATAATTCTACAGGTGAAATTTTTATTTTAGAGTTCAATTTCTGTGTGATTCTGAATTATCCTTAATTTATGGACATGAGTGTATTTCTGTCAATTCAAAAACTATCAGTAGAAGAATTAGCAGATGTAAGACCAAAAGGTAGAATTCCATGAAAAAAGCCGTATCTCAATTTACAGTAGGTATTGGAACACATTAATTGGACAAATGATTATGGGTCACAAGTTATATAGAGGGATGAAACTAAAATATCGTTATTCGGTAGTGATAACCTAAGATAAAAAAGACATAGAATAACAGAAATGCTACATCCTGACGGCATGCAGACAACTGTAAAGTACCCACATAGTTTTATTATTTAGTCATGCATATAAGCAGATGGTATCGATCTTCTTCATATTATCGATGGGACACTGAATGTCAAAAAACACATTGACACCATTCTAGAACCCAAACTTCTATCTTCCATCAGGGATCTATTTACCAACAATGCTTCATTTTATTTTTCAACAGGATTCTGCTCCTTGCCATACAGTGAAGTAATTGAAAGACTGGTATCATTGCGTTGTTGTCCTGGCCAGGAAACAGTCCTGACCTCAATCCTATCGAAAACTTGTGACATCGTTTGAAACCTGTTGTCCGAATGAGGTACCCATGAAATAAAAAGGAACTAATTGAGGATATAATTGTTTCCTGGGCATCGTTTAATAACAAATGAAGAGCTTAACTGCATCCTTAAATTCTGCGTGTATTGCTGTTCGCAAATGTATTCGATAAGAAAAATACGTTGAGTTTGTGCTTCTCGTATGAGACATATCATTGTTATGATTCTTACTTATAATAGTTGATTTAATTCCGATACGAGGAGTTAGGATTTAAGTCTATTCACTAGTTTGTGAGTTAAGTTCGGTTGTAGCTTACATTTATTCCTTGTGTTGAGTTAAATATTGTTTCCTCAACATAATAACATTTTTACATAAAAATAAGTAGCTAATTTTTAGTCCTTTTAGTGAGGCATTTGATTATACTCATAAATATACTCCGAATATGATGTAATTAAGAAAAGATAATTTGACTTCCCAGCTATGATAACAAAATAGAAAGGCAAGAGTGTACGAATAACAGTACGGACTGAACTTATCAAAAATAATCAAATGTTAAATGATTTTCAAAGACTGATTACCCTAGAAAAGACTTAATTTTCTTAATTTTAGTAAGAATCAATTGCTACACAAGAGTTCAGCTTTTTTTGATAAAAAATAATTTTAACTCTAATAAAATTGTGTCCCTACGTAATAAAATGTACGATCGTATTAATCTTATATTGCACATTTTAATCTTACCTCCTAATTATATTAACCCCTTGCGTACTAGACTGCGCTTTCTAGTATTCCGAGAAATCCCAGATATCTACGGATACTGACCTTGACATTGCGACACACATTTCATTTTTCCTTTGGAAGCACGTTCTTTCGTGTTTCCTTTCGCTTTCTAAAGTTTGTACAACTATTTTTTGTTTATTATTTTTCTTCTTCTATCAATATGGAATCGTCGTTGGATTTCAACGAAAGTGATACTGAATGAGAATATTTGCCGGAAACCGATGAATATGAAAGTCACTCTGATACGGATTTATTTATTTGTGATGAAGAAGATGAAGAAATGGAACAAACGAGATAATAAACTTACGTAACACATGAGGAAAAGCTATTTGTTCCAAGGAACATTTCGAGCAATTTCACAAAGATTTGTAATTTTAATTTTTTTTTCCTATTTTTTAAAAACATTTTCGTAACCAAAACATTTTGTAATTTTATACAATCCCCCAAAAAGAAAATCTACCTTATAATGTTTCTTGTACTGGTTACACTGATTGTACACCTAAATAAGCCATGTATCCACATGAGGTTACAATGGGATTTTGCCCCATGCATAGCATGCATCCACTAGTGGTTGCATGGTACGAGCAAGGGGTTAATATGTGATAAATACGTTGTCTTTTTTGTGTAACCTTTTTTTGTGTGAATTGAACTGCTCTGTAGTAACTTATACCTGACCGCTCAAGGTCACGAAAACTGAGACGGACACAGTAAGCCTTGACTTTCATGGGCTGTTGCACCTCTGAGTATAGTTTAGTATAGTAACTTTTTAAACGTTAATCCATAATTTTAAAGATTTTTAATTGTTACACTCTCAACTAATACTTCAAATTTCCAGCATAAATTATTATATTAAAATTAATGTATAACTTTTTTCTTTCAATATAATCTTTTTTCTCACATTTGCTGTCTATTTTTATTGCACATTAAATATTAGTTTTATAAGACAAGATAAAATGTCTGCTTTCTCATAACATTATTGAGTACCTTCAATTTGTGTATATCTTAATTGATGTGTATTTTACGTTTGAATTACTGATTCCTTCCTCTTTGTAAAAACAGGGAAATTATAATTACTCCGAAAAACACATTTCAAATAAAAGATTTGTTTAAAAAAGGTATAATTAGAGAGGCGGAAAGATTCGAGTAGTACACTTGCATTTTGTTATAATTCTATATTATATCGAATCACAGGTGGTCAAAGACGTTAGGTCGTGGTCGGTCAAACCGCAAACTCGAATCCAGAATCCACTAAAAATATGTCATGTGGAATAATGGGTATACCTGTATGTTAGCGGAATTGGGCCTCAAAGTACTTAAGTAGTGTGGGAATTAAAAAAAAATGAGCTGCCCAAGCAAGTATTGCTCTCATTACTTGACGTTAAAAATTGACCTTGTTGATCTTGTCAAATATTAAAATGTTTCCCATTTTGTATGCTTAAAAGTATAGATAAATACTGAATACATAAAAAATATCACATACTGTATCTTCCTGTGAATAACGCGTACCGGTGTATAACAAGCGCCTATATTTTCAAACTGCAATTAGGTATATTCTCCAAATTGCTTTGAAAAAGATTGCCTTTCATTTTTAGGTATATTCACCGTATAACGCGCTCCCTATCCTTACGAAGAAATCCTAAATGTATACAATGCTCTTATCTCTTGAAATGTAGATATAGTGTGTGAGTGGATAATAAAAGCATGGAAAGAAGTTAAACCGTTCATAATTCAAAAGTAATTTTAAAAAAATGTAGTATATCTTGTAAGGAATGAGATCTTGTATCTTGTGTTCTCTCATTCCCGCTTAGAGATTTGGGAGGAAGGGAAGGAAGACTAGCCACATCTAAAAGCAACCTATTTATTGATCACACAATTTAGCAACACAATTCAATTAATTTCAACGAGAAGAAATGTTCTCAATCTAAGCAATATGTGTATTAATAACGAGAGAGAACGAATACGAGACGATTTTAAATATTGACCCTCTTATATCAGGATCAAATCTACTATCCTAATTATCTGAACACTAATTAAATTCTAGTGACCAATCGTCACTTTAATTCTTTCGCGTATCAAATATTTGAAATACGCTATAAAATTGTATAATACCTGATCAGTAGCAATCTATCCTATCTCCTCACCTTCTCTCCTTCTAGCTTGAAAACTTAGACTATATATAGCCGACCTAATTCAAATAATCAAGGTTTCTTCTTCAGAGGGTTGGTTGTGGATAAACTCGAATTGATTGACCAAAGATTTCCTAAGAGGATTATATTAATGAAAAGACGCGGATAGATCCGTTACAATCTAATAATCTAGATGGAACGGGAGATTATTTATGCATGGATGAGTGTAACAGTGATGGTGAAAAGATGAAACAGAATTCAGTGATGTACCTGAAGGCATAACGGAACACAAATATGACGAACTTTTCATCAGGGACGTCTTAAGACATCATGAGACCCTGGGCCCCTACGCAAAATATGCCCTCGGCCACTGCCGTAGCTAATTGTAAGAGGGTCCTGTATCAAAAATTCTT
>BMAO01038808.1:0-20731 GCA_019973975.1 Trichonephila clavata | reverse complement strand
GAAACTATTGAAGTAAAAAAGACTTATTTTTTATTTTTTGAGTTAACTGTAAACTACAATAATAGCAATTGTATTTGTGAAGAGTAATCAGTCCGGGTGAATCTCAATTGTAAACTAGTAAGTTAATATTCCAAAATTCTCTTTGAAATATTAATATGGTGGAAATAAAGAAAGAATAATAAATTATAAAACACCCAAAAAATATTTTCAATGAGCTAAACATTCTACTATACAAACTGCTGCATTTAAATCTTTGATTTTAAGCCATTACATACGAATTTAATTTGTAACAATAATTTACACTAATCACACAGTCTTTTACATTTCCCTTTTGTATAGTTCTACTTATTTCCGATTTGTAAATAGATTGGTTAAATAAATGAAGTCAATGCAAGTAAATTCATAGATCATTTTATTAACTCAAATTAATATATGTGATATAACTTTAATAATGGAGATGGTATTCTTTTTAACATCCTTTTATAAACATCACTTGTATGTAACGGAATCTTTAAGCACAATTTTTACTCACTTTAAAAGGTCAGATTAATTCAAAATTTTGCTCACTTGTCCAGGACCGATGATAATACAATAATTTAATAATTTTGTTCCATTGTCCTGATCAGGATCTTCAGGATTAACAATTTCCCCTTTTCAGATCCCATCCCGCATCTGGCAACTAATTTTAGATCCCATTTCCAGATTTGGCGACTAATTCCAGTATGGCGATTAAAAGATTAAGATACAACTTATAGTTCGATTAACTATAAAAAAGGTGTTTTTTAGTTTTTTAAAACTATAATTTATTTAATACATAAGGTACAATATGTCACATTTCTTTTAATTTTTCTTTAATCTTCTCGGTAAGAAAATAAATATACCGCAATTAAAATCTTAAAAAAAACTTTTGCGTCAAATTCTACAGCGTGATAGCGCACCATTACAACAAATTAGAGATATAGAACTACAACGGTCTTCTTGACAAATGAGATTATTTTGCAAATTGGCGCAAAACTCTGACTACTTTTTCATTATCAAAAATGAGGGCTTTTTTTCTTATTCTTCTTTCCTTGATGATAGAAATCATTATCAAAAATATTTGGCAAATTTCGGTCTCCAGATTGAGGCGAAGAAAATTTTAAACAAGATATCAATCATTGGCATGGCCAAATAATTTTAGCGCGTTTTTCACATGTTGTATTTTCCAATAATGCAACTAATGAACTTTTTACTAACAGAAAGTAGTACTATACTTAATTTTAATTAAAAATTTTTTTTTTATTATTAATTTAATATGATTGCTATCTAGGAACAAATGCGACGAAATGCCGAAAACCCGAGGCAATCAGTTAATTATTGGCTGAGAAAAAGGTACGACAAAATATGGAACGAAGACGAGGACGAGGACGAAGACGAATTTGCGTCCTAATAGCGCTTTTTTTTACACTACGTGAAAAACGCGCTAAAAACTTTCCGATTGCTCTTCCGCATTAAAAGAGCAATTAAATAGGATACAAATTTTAAAATGATTGCTTGTGTGTGTATCCTTTTTGTTACTAATAAAACTTTAGGGTTACAAACTTTATTATTGAACATAAAATTTTGCATTACAAAAATAACTAACAAGCGCATAGTAAAGATTTGGTTAACCGTTAAAGATTCTAAAACTCAATATTAAAAATTTGAGCTACAGTCTTAAGCGAAAACGGAAAAGTACTCGCTCCAATTTTTTCAATTTAAAATTTCTGTGCTTTGTCGTGAACATTTTTATTCTTTTATATTACGCTATTTTATCATTAGATTAAATAGAAAGTATATTAAAATATTATTTTAACCAATATATATTATTGGCAATCAGATTATTATGTTAAGAAGTATATTTTGTTATACTGAAACAGTTATTTGAAAATATCTAATTGATTTGTATCTCTTGTTTGACTCAAAATTATTTTTTATGCTTATCTATTTCGATGCTATGAAAAATAGTATGATTTGGAGTTTTTATGCCTTATTTTTTTCTAATATTCAACATCATCAAAATATCACACATTAACTTTCATTAACCTTATAAGGAAAAGGAATAATTTATTCAATATGTTAATTTGTTGTAGGTATACTATTGTTTGAAATCCATCATCTTTTAAATTGTGTGAATTATTCTAAATTTCTATACCTCTTAGCTTTGGAATCAGAATTCATAAAATCCTGAAATCTATAATCTCATTTTTAATAAATGTAATTTATAAATTGTAATTCGAAAATTACACTATTAAAGAATAAATAAAATTATGAATTAAATATAATCCAAATATACCATGATTCTTAATTAATATCCATGATGAGTTAAAGAAGAGTGATGGAAAAGAAATATTTCAAGAAGAAAAAAATTTACTTTGGTTTGAGTTCTATTTAAGGAAATGAAACTTTCATTGAGCTTGAAGTAATTGCAAACCGAAACTTCCGAGTGAAATCAGAAGCATGTGACTTATCAAGATGATAAAATGTTGCTAAAATACTCATCTATTTCCACTCTTCATTGACCTTTGAAAACTGACGCGATTTATTTGGAAAAATTCTTCTTTAAAAAAAAAGTTAATTTTTCTTTTCTGAAAGCTCTTTTAACTATTAAACCTTTGAATTTTTATATAAAAGTAATTAAAAACTTAAGAAAACGGAAAGATTTATTTTAATCAATCTCAAACATAACTCTATTAAGCTTAGTCAATTAAATTTCTATTTACGATTTAAAGAATCACGATTTTAAAAATAATTATTTTTCTCTCTTGAATAAACAGTTAACTGTCTCCTTAAAAAATCAGTCTTTAATGATTATTATTTATCAAATGATCATTCTGATATAAATATACCATTTCATTATACGACTCGTAAATTTCTGTTAACACTTCGAATATTAAAACTTGTTTCATACATAAATAAGTATATTTATATATTTTGCTTAGGAACTAGTATCCTATGTGTAATTATATATTATATATAAGTAATCAGTAGTGTAACGTACACCCGCAATCCCTGCATCGGATTTTAAGGGGCCAAAGCCTGACGGATATCAAGTGCGTACCTTTTGAAAATTCCGGCTTCTGGTCCAGAAACTGACTTTGAAAGAAGGCCGTTACTCCACTGATATTAATTACTTTGTTTTTTTATTTAGGCCGTCTAGAAGGGAAAGGGTAAAGCCGTTTTGTCCAGTAGCGCACACGAAGGGGTGTCCTAGGGGTCCGGACTCCCCCCCCCAAGTCTTGAGTTTTTTTCGATTGATGATAATCCTATATATAACGTAAAAATAAATCAAGTACTCGAAATTAACAATTTATTTTATTAGTTAATGCTAATTATTAATTTAATCATTTATTTTTTACTGTTTTTTGTTAACAAAATCTACAAAATCAGAAGAATCAATTGGTGTTGTCTTGAGGTATGATACGAGTTGAGGAACTTTCGACCATGCAAAAATTTTTGTGTGCGCTGCTGGTTGTGTCTGTGTGGATAAACCTCTAATGTAGGATCGCATATCTCTCACGCCAATATCGCGTGACCTTGCTTGACTTACGAAACTTGCATTTGGTACGACGACATTTTTAATTGAAGGTTACTTGAATGCACTCTTCAAAGTTTTATTTTCAATATGCAGCATCCTAATTGGGTTTCTGAAAATTTTTTGACTAATATATCTTGATTTCAGCTTAATGTATCATATTATTAACTACTTTTTAATGCTATTGCTTAATAAAATATTGTAAAAACCACGTGGACTCTTATATTTAATTTAGAACGAATTATTTCCATCAACACGTTCAAACTAAATACCTTTTTCTGTAAAACTACGGTAAAGCCGAACGGTCACTTTTGGGATATCCATGGCCGGGTAGTACTGAATTCGAGTGATATATTTGAGCAGGGACGTTTTGGTGCATTGTCAAGTGGGCCCGATTCAAAACCTCTGTCTCGGAAGGGGGGAGGGGACTCATCTCGATCCCAACTCGGCCTCAATGAGATCATGATTCGAATAAATTTAAAGGCCAAATGTTATTTTCGGTCATATTTTCAGAAAAACTTGCTATTTCTCGAACTACAGTGAAAATCGCTTAGCACGGAACTGAGGGGACTGAAAATTTTTTTGAGTGCTAAAGTATTTCGTGTTAAAGAATATGCAAAAAAGAAACGTATATTCAGTAAAATTAAGTTTTATTAGAGTACATTTCATTTACTTAGGTATGTATATATGCATGTATTTAATAAATTTCAATGAAACAAATTCACAAGAAAATGAAATTTAACACAATAATTTTTTTTTTTTTGAAAAACAAAACATTTATTGAATTTTTAAAAATTAATCTGATAGTTTTCTTTGCATTGTCTTTTTTAGTATCGAATTGTCAAAAAATTGTTCGATGTCGTTCATTTTGTTATTCATTTCATTATTGGTATGAGCGTCTAAATAAATGTGCATACTTTTTAATATGTTCCTCATTTCGTATGACATGGGAACAGACGTTGCATTGTTCATTTCATTTTCTTCATCGGGATCTGCATCAATGATACATTTTGAGCTTTGAACTAACTCCAAAATGTCTTTGTCTGCTCTAATTGGGACTGTACACATATCATCATCATCTACTGCATAGTTCCAAACTTTTTTGCCTCATAGACCCCTTGACAGGTTTTTCAGTTTGGGGTAGACCCCCTAATTACCTAATATTAAATTTGTGCAAATGTATCCACTTAAGTGTGTTTTTGACAGCAGGTATAGAGCTATTTACTTTAAAAGAAATTTTTAACTGTAGTAAAGTATAGAAGAGTTTAAAACTTAAAAAAGTACATGTTAGTTAATTTAATTAGTTAGTTAATTAAATTAAAATTTAATTAATGCATAAAATAACTGTTACATAAAATAAATGAGCTACAAACAAATGCTTTAGAGGGAGTGTGGAATCTGGGGATGCAATAATAAATTTTCAACATTTGGCATCAATCTCCTCTCTCTCTCTCCTCTCTTATCAGGTTTTAACATTAAATATATTTCCTCGGTTAATAGTGTCCAGTATTTTCTTCTTTCTTTTTTGTTTTGGAGATTGGCAAATGCACTGAAACTTGAATCGGAAAAGCAATTAAAAACTTTCTCAAGATATTCCTACTATGGAATAAATAACAGGTGTATCTTTTTTAAAGCTAAAATCGTTGACATCATTTCTAAACTTTACTTCGTTAGTGCATATTCCTAGAGCTTAATTCTTATAATCTGACATTTTTTTTCCTTCCAAAGTGACCATATAAATTCATTGTCTACTGTGGTACTACGATAGTCAAAACATTCTCAAACTTAGTTTCCAAATAAAAAAAGGACACTTAAATGTTGGTTACGTCCAAAATTATGCTCCTTTAGCTTAATTCTGGAAAGAAATGCTGAAATGGAATTTGTTTTAATAAAATTTATGCTGTCGCCTTCTAACTGCAATTAAACCTCATTAAATTTAGTCAATAAATCTGTTAAATAGGCAAGTCTAGTTTCCACTTGATTAAATTCCTTTTAATATTAGTCACGATCTGGTTAGATGAGAGCCACTATCATAGACCCCAAATTATTTTTTTTTCTGTCGTAGACCCCTTGCAGATCGCATAGACCCCTGGGGGTCTATATAGACCACTTTGGGAATCACTGATCTACTGCAACGGATTCTTCAGGCGATGAACCTGCATGGTTGGTTTTCCATGTATTGATCATTGCTAGAAAGGAAATCTTTTCATGTAAGGTATCCGACTACTTGCGACAACTTTTTTTAAAAAAATGGAGATATGGGGATTTTTTCGTTGTTTTTAGATTTGTTTAGTACATTTTAAGAAAATATGCTAAAATTAAGAAGAGAAAAAGATTATTATTACTGAAATGGGAAAAAATGGGTAAAAATTACAAAAAATAACATAAACAGGGCCCATTCTGTATCAAAAGTTTATAAACAAATTTTCAATTATAATGTGTTGCTATGTTATTTATTTTTGAAATGACCTTCAGGATAAGAGATATTATTTTTACCTAAACTAGAGCACTTTATCTTAGTTATTATATGAAATTGCTTAAAAAACAGTGATTATATTCACATAAGGGCTCGTAAATTTTGTAATAAAACAGTGATTGATAAATCTGAAGGTTAAAACACTTCTACTATAATACAGGACACACACAAAAATTTCAGTTAACTATTTTCAAAACTTTTTGAACAATCGCTGTCCCCGTTTGAGCATTTTCGAAAGAAAAAAACCGCATTTTAATGTGTGACATCTTGCTTAAAGTAATGGCATCTGCTTTTACTAAAACACTTGTAGTTTTTGTTCTAATAAACGGTATTTTTATAAAGCTAATAAGATGGCCTATAAAATAACATCATAAAAACAAAAATTTTCAATTTTTGGCAAAATTCACTATTTTAGGATAGTCGTATACCTTAAGCGAATTTCGTTTCCTGTAGAGAAAAAAATGCATGAAAACACATAATAAATAGCCGGGACAGTGGTATTATTCTGTGTTTACTGGTATTTCGTCTTACGTGTTTTCACATTTAAAGTACTTCACTGTATATGTCAACTTGAAATAATGGTAAGACTGCATTATCATGCCATACCTTCCTTCCGTATTTAGGTCTCCTCGATCTACCACTATATATTATCATTACTCGTTTCGTCTGAAGGTGGCAGTAGATCGAATCAGTTTGAGCCTAGGTTTGTGAAATTATGAATCAGGAACATTCTTTTGTTACTGGTTTCCGTTTGTTAGAGCAGGGGCGGCTCTAGGACCGGACAAACCGGCCCTCTGTCTGGGGCGGCATTTGGATCAAATTTGGAAAGTATTTCTTTTTGTTACAAAAATTTTTGTATATTTTCTGAAATTTTATTGTATGTCAATACGATGTCCGGTGTCAGCTATCAAAAGGGGACAGGGGTAGTAAGAGTTTTTGGTAAATAGAGAGCCACAGATGTTTTATTTTAGTCTCGAGTGTAGTTACTACAAGTTAAGATAAGCGCTTGAGATCCACACCATCAGTAGACTCTTTTTCGAAGAAATTGGCCTGCTGAAATAGGTAGTTACTTCACTAACATTTTTCTCATTTGAAATAATAACAGGTACTTATGCCCTGAATTTCGAATTAATTTTTATTTTTGAAGACTTAAAATAGATAGATAATTGTTATGCCACCTTTCTTTTTGCAAGAATTATTCAAATTTTTTAGCTATGCATATATATATGTGTGTGTGAAAAATTTATCTTTTTTTTAATTATTATTTTTTGCTTTGGAGAGAGAAGCGACATTTCTGTTTTTGTCCAGGGCAGCAAAACTGCTACAGATCCGGCCTGGGTTAGAGTATTTAACAATGTATGCTACACACTGTCTTCTTAAAAGGGTCACAGGTGGCACCTAATTTGCATAAGGGCCCAGGACCTCAAAAAGTCTTAAGATGTCACTGTATTTGAGTTTTGGTTCCATTAAACAGCATTAATCGGAATAATAGAATTTAACCGCAAAGACGTGATGCGGAAACAGGGACATAAATACTGGTTTGGGAATCATTCCTGTTCCTTCACTATTTCTTCAAAAACACCATCAATCCTTATATTACTCAGATACAACTTTAATTTAAAATTTAAATGCAAGAATGCTTATATTGACTTTTTATTCTGTAGTATTTTGTATAAAATTTTTATAATGAAAGATGTTGTTTTAATAATGGTATATATGAATTTTTTTTTTTTAAAATGCTTCAATTAATAATTACACTGTTTCTTTCATAGATATTTTACATTAAAATTCCTTCATAAATTGTACACATTAACATAAGATGTAGCAATAATTTACGAAACTGAGAAAGCAAAAAAGTTAATATAGTTGTACTTCAAAAAAACTCAAAAGCATTGCTTTCTTTTTTTTTTACTGTTTAACAATTATTTATTTGAAAAAAAAATCAGACTTTAATTTTTAAAAGTCAAAAACTTAATGATCAATTGCTTTAATATTTTGAAAGTTTTAGAAATTTTAAGATGGAAGAAACTTAAATTCTCTATTCAAATATTTGGAAAATTCGCTTAAGGTAATAAATAATATTTTTAAAAAATGAAAGGGAACGATTATTGTTTAAATAAAGGCAAGAAACCTGTTATTTCCCTTTTTGTTTTGGAATGCCTTTTTTTTTAAATTTATTTTCAAATTATATATTCTCTCTGAGATTTTTCCAAAAACTTGTAATTCTTGATAAATAAATTATTTATCTTTCCCCAAAAATTAAAATTTTCATAGATTAAAAAATTTGTAATCAATATATATGTATTCACATTTTTATGTAAATAATAAAAATAATTATTGTAAATAATGAAAAGAAACTGAAATGCGTAAACACGTAATACTTACAATATAATTTACAGAGTTCATCGATGTTTTAAATCTTCAATTGCTCAATAGATGGCGCGCGTAGCAGTCAGTCATATTTCATTCATACGATTCTCTCTAGCTACAAGTGAAAAACTTATTCTTATGAGCTCAGAAAAAGGAAGAGAGAGAGAGAGTGTGTGTGAATTTTTTAAATAAATAGACATAATTTTTTTCTCCACCTATTTACCACCTTTTCTAGGAATAGTTAAAACTTTTAAGTTAAGAAAAGAAATTTAACATGATTTTTTTTTAATGATAAATTACTGTTATATTTTTAAAAAATAATCAACAAAATAACATATATCAAACAATAAATTAATACTTAAAATTTTAAGTCCAGTAAGCAAACAAGTTTTACTTCTGTGTTCAGAATGCCAAGCATTTGCTCATTTTCTATATTTGTACCTTAATTTTTCTGAAGTGAAATAAATGAAAAATCTGATTTCTCCATTTATTGTATTACTGACACAAATGAAATTATAGAAAAACTCATTTCAAAAACTTTTCCCTCGGGAATTTTGTAGTCGTTAAAGAACGATGTTTGAATACATAAATTACGTACACATAAATCAGCAAAATATCACAGATAGAAAAATGGAATCTATTTCTTTATAGTTGCATAATAATTCAATCTTACTTTTTTTTAATTCATGGAAATTAATATGAGTTTCACATATTCGACTAAACTTTGAATCATACATATTTATTTCTTCTTGAAATTTATATTTATTTATTTACATTATATTGTTTAATCAAGTACCGGTTCAATTCTCTGGAAATTAGAATGTCAAAAGATCAATAAAATATTGCTGATTCAAAAATTATTCGTACAAATATATCATAACAAACCAAAATCCAGATTTTGATTCTTATGACAGTAGTTCTCAAACAGTAGGGCGCGCCATCCAAGGGGGTGTGATAACCCTACGTGGTGGGCGTGGGCATAAATAAAAGTTAAAAATAAAAGATTATTTTAAAATTATTAATTTACTGAAAGAAAGCAAAACAAAATATACATTCTGATATAATAAAAAATAAAATACCTATTTTCACCTATGTAATATACATTCATGTCCATAAATTAAGGATAATTCAGAATCACACAGAAATTGAACTCTAAAATAAAAATTTTACCTGTAGAATTATCACACACATCTTGAAGAAGAATATGCAAATCACAGAAAACCACCAGATGGCGCGGATAGTACGTCACAATGACCAGAGTGTAAGAGAGGTGTATATAAGAAATGGTGGCAAAGAAGTAAAATTGTTCACAAGTGCTTTAAAATCCTTTCAGTGCAATAACCGCATAGTTATGGCACAAAGGAAGCATTTGGATGATTTTTTACGTGGTAGAATTATCGGACGACTGGAATGTGGACGTACCCAGCTACAAGTATCCGAGGAACTTGGAATCGCCCAGAGTGTCATCTCCAGGCTTTGGCAACGATTCCAAGATGAAGGTAATGTGAGTAGATGTTACAGCACAGGTCGCCCCCGAGTTACAACGCCGAATGAGGACCGGTATTTGGCAGTTACTGCCAAAAGAAACAGACGGAGCACAGCATCAGACCTGTTAAGTCAGCTCTCTTCAGCTACCGGTACGACAGTTTCAAGGCAGACCGTGTACAGACGCTTAGGGCCCATTGGTCTATATGCTCGTAAGCCTATCAGATGTGTTCCCCTTACCGCAACTCACTGTCGCCTGCGATTAACCTGGAGTAGAGAGCATGCATTGTGGGCACCGCAACAGTGGTCTTGTGTGATGTTTTCCGACGAGTCCAGGTTTAGTTTGCAGTCTGATTCTCGCCGGACTTTCATATGGAGAGCGCCAGGTACCCGTTACCACCAAGAGAACACCATTGAACGTCACCGTTACGGTGGTGCAGGATGGCTCGTTTGGAGAGGAGTTATTCAACTGACCTGCATGTTCAGAGTGTAACGATGACAGGCCATATCTATCGGGATGTCATTCTGGAACAACATATGCGTTTGTTTCGGAGTGTCATGGGTGCTGAATTTCTGTTTATGGATGACAACGCCCGTCCTCACCGTGCAAACATTGTAGACGAATGCCTTCAATCGGAGGATATCACCCGTATGGATTGGCCAGCATACTCACCGGACTTGAATCCAATAGAGCATGTGTGGGATATGCTTGGCTGACGAATTGCAGGCTGTCAACCCCCTTCCACCTGTCGACCGGAACATCGGAGGGCATTGCTTGATGAGTGGTGTAATATTCCTCAAGATCAGATTTATAATTTTGATACGCGTAGGTGTTGTAAGGCCTGTATTGCATCGTCCGGGAGACATACTCCGTATTAACCATCATACTAACCATGTTATACTGTTTTTTGTAAATAGGTTCTTTTTTGAAATTTGCTTAAGGGAATAAAAATCGCAATTTTTATTAATTATGTCAAACATATAGCATCTTTTTTGCTCTTTACCTTTTGTTTAATAAATAGACTTTACAAATAAGTCAAATTTGTTTTGCTTCTGTCTCTTTCTTTGCCTGAACTTCATTATCCTTAATTTATGGATATGAGTGTACTTATAAATGTGTTTGTAATGCACGATGTACTTGATACTAAATTAAGAACAATCTAAATAATTACTAGTCACTCTCTCCCATGGACTTTTAAAAGGAAGGTTTTAGTATTAGAAATTGACACACACACACAACTCTTAATTTCTTTTTCTATATTTGACTATAATTTCTTCAAAGAAGCTACCACATAAAATCCGGATGGGTTTGGAATGGATGAAAAATGAATGTGATTAAAGAAATAAATATTTAATTTAAATAAAAATTATATTGCTATCTGTTCCAATTTAAAAATTAGAATTAAACATAACACTCTTATACTCCTTAAAAATAACTTACTCAAAAGTAACAGAGACAAAATTTAATACTTATCTTGATCATTTTTACGCTTTATAATTAAGGCTGTGTTGTAGATTTAGCGCGTCAAAGTACATTATTATTGCATTCAATACAATGTTATTGTAGGGGGGGATAATGAAGATTATGATTGAAAATTGGATAGCAAATACTGAAAGTTTGAGAAGCACTGCCTTATGAATGTTTGAAACAGGGGCGTAGCTACCGCCGTATCAATGATACGGGGCCCACTAGTTACAGGGGCCTCAAAACATGTAATCAAAAGTTGTAAGCAAAAAGAAGCTTAAAAGAGGGCCCCCAAGGAATCTTCGATACAGGGCCCACTCCGGACTAGCTACTCCAGGGATTTGAAACCCCTTAAAAGTCTCATGAATAATTTAGTGTTAAATTTTTTATGGAAGAAAAGTTTAAAATATTTTATGTCTATTTTATTAAGTCCAATTACAAATTAAATTCGCATAATAAATGTATTGATTTCATTTAGAGAAAATATAGTTGAATTTTTCGTATATTAAATTAAATATGAGTAATAAAGTTTGAGTTTGAATGTTACCCAATGAAAAAGCGTTATACTTTAAACTATATTTTAAAAATTATAGTTTAAAAAAAACTAAAAAACACTCTTTTATAGTTGATCGAACTAAGTTGTAACTTAATCTTTTAGTCGCCAAATCTGGTATTAGTCACCAAGTCTGGAAGTGGGATCTGAAATGAGTCGCCAGATGCGGGATGGGATCTGAAAATGGGAAAACGTCAGTCCTGATTATCCTGATCAGGACAATGGGACAAAATTATTAAAAATTATTGTATTGCCATTGGTCCTGGACAAATGAGCAAAATTTCGAATTAATCTGACCGTTTAAAGTGGATAAAAATTGAGCTCAAAGATTCCGTTACATACAAGTGAAGCTTATAAAAGGATGTTAAAAAGTGTACCTAAATAAGAGAACTTCGAAAGATAAAACTAATTTGGAATAATGTATTGCAAATAATTGAGGAGAGAGTCGGAGACGGAGATATTTGTAACCGCTATACATGAGGTTAATAAAGGTAAAAAGTGTTGAAATGACAAGAAGGAAAAAACGGCTATAGCAAGATGCGTCATCTAACGAATAAAGGAAACCATTTTTAGCTTAAATTTTATTACACAATCCTCCTCGTTACACGAGTAAAGATCTCTACAGTTTCCAATTAAATATTGAGAATAAAAAGGTATGTTATTATAGAATAATTGAATACTTAAAGATGTATGTAGTGTTAATTTAGTACCTTATTTAATAGCTTTCTGATTATGCAAGCAAAGGAAATAAGAGGGAAAGAAATAGATAGCGAGAACGCTAAAAGGAAGTGTTATGAAAATAAAACTAAGAAATTTCATTACATTTAGTTTTGTGCGAAATTATACAATTACACTAACTCTAGAATTAAAAGATTTTAAAGACATAAATTTTAAAGAAATTCATGAATTATTTTAAATTTTCAATAGCAATTAATTTATTTAAGCAATATTATACAAATGTAAAAAAAAAAATCATTTTGAACCATTCTCAAAAAATTCTCTCAAAAGGAGCAACAAAAACAACCTTGTGTCGTAAGAGAAACTGATATCGTTACACACGTAAAAGCAGTGACGCACACAAGGAGGGGGCAAGCCCGTCTACCCCCAAAACCCTTGTTTTTTTTTATTGATTATAATCCTTTAAAAAATACGTAAAATCTAATTTATTTTTAATTAATTGTTTACTGATTTTGTTCTCAAAAATCGACAAAATCAAAAGAATATGTTGGGTAGCGTATTGGAGCATGATACGAGAAGGGTGGACTTTCGACCCTCGACCCTCCCTGAAAAATTCTTGTGTGCCCCACTGGTAATAACTATATACGTATATATGTGCGTCAACATTAAAGTCATACACTCCCCTCCCCCTTCTTTTTTACTTTATAAAAGGAATTACATCTCTACGAGCCAGAACATTTTATTTTAAGAGAAAAAAATCAATTTAAATTTTCTACCTTTTATTAGAAATAACTAGATTTGTAATCAATTAAAATCAAAGAAATAGATCAAATAGTTTTTCTTTAAATATATTTGGAGATTGAAGTAGTAACATCAATACATATTTTTATGTACCACAAAAACTACTATTATTCCCTACTTAAGAAAATGAAACTTTCTTAGAGATTTCTTCTGTAATCGAAGATTTTTCAATGAAAATTCATAGAATTACCTCCTCTTCCTTCCTCTTATTGTTGCTTCTCTTCAGATAGCAGAAATGTCGATTCACGGCTCCTTGATGTTTTACCATTAGTTTGCAAGTAGAGCTCGTTATTCTTCTTAGGGATGTATTCTCGTTATTTTTCTTTCACAAAGTAGGAAATCAGGTCCTCAGATAACTGTAATGAGAAATACAATGATGCTTTGAAGAAGAAAAATATATCCCAATTGCAAATAGATTAAAATTTTGCAAATCTTTCATAATAAAGTAAATTTTGAATTTTTCCATAAAATAGGTTTTTTTTAATAAAATTCTCAGAAATTAAAACTTCTGTGTAGATAGTTTTTTTTTTTTTTTTCCAAAAAAAATATGTTTCAAGTTTTTTTTAAAAAACTTAATTAATTAAAAAAAATTATTTTAAATTTTTGAAGAATAATTTATATTTTTTTATGTAGCAAACTAAGTTACTTGAAATGACTTCTTGTTTCTCTCTTTTCTACACACCCGTGCACACACTTATATTTTATATATGAATGTATATAACTGGTGCTACCCACAAAACAGTCCTTCGTCTGTTAAGCATATAAATATTATAGCAGTGGCACTCATCTTATTAACTATTCAGTTGTAAATCTTAAGCAACCCAATTTCTTCAGTACCTTTTCTCAAAAGTATATATATATATATATAATGAAATGAAAGAAATACATGGCATAATAAAATTGATATATATATATATATATATATATCAACATATTAAAGGTTTGCCACAAGGTGGCCCAGCTGGCAACTGTCTTGCCAATTTATAATTACATTATTTTAAAAATAGTTTCATTGACAACTAAGAATATTACATTTTTCGCTATATAAATAATATAATCATTTTTGGCAAGCAAGACAGCTTTAAACTTAACACTAATTTAAATCCAAATTTAACGGTGAAGCAAATTTTCTTCATATAGAAATTAAATTAAAATATGATGATATAGTTATTAATATTTATGACAAACGAGAAGAATTTAAATTCAATATTATAAATGTACCACATTGAGAGAGTAATGTACATGTTTCTTTATTCAGAAATATTGTTATGAATTACATACAATGCAATGAATTTCTAGTTTAAAAAAATCAGAAAAAATAATAAAAACTATAAACATTTCACTAAGTACTGCCTAATTCAAAAATACCCAATTAATTTTATTAATAGTTATTTGAATAAAGAAATTCTAAATAGTAGGGATTAAAATTCCATAGTTTATTAATAGTTTATTATCCTAAATTTATCATTTTTCCTAGATAGATATAGTTATCTCCAAATTTTAATTTTAGATAAAATTACTTATTCTTTTAGCTTTTTTTAAAAATCATGTATAATTTTAGTGTCCTAAGGTAATGGCAGTATGTTTACAATTTTTCATTTTTCATTTCTATTCTTTTCATACTTTTATTTAGTGCTACTATTCAGCCATTCCCATGCTTTGAATTTGCATTTGGGTCCAGAATCTGTCAGTAACTTGTTTATTGTACTCAGATTTAGCGCGGGCTCTACATTTTTGAATGCATTTTTTTCTTGTAATGGATTTAGATATTCTATCCATTACTTTCAATAGGTTTTTGCTCAGTATTTTTAACAGAAAGGGGGAAGGTTGGCTGGGCACAAAACATGTTCAACCCCCCTTTTATATAAATTATTTTATACATAAGCTGTCCTAAGTCAGCAATGTTTATAATACTGTAGCATCCATATTTTTATATAAAACTCTATTATTTTATTTTTTCATATATCATTTCTAAAACCTATTGTCTAGTTAACTTGCAATTTCAATTTTTTCAGTTTTGATTATTTTTATTCATTTCTCTCTCTTGTAGAAAAATTTTGACTATATATATATATATATATATAATATATATATATATATATATATATATCCATAAATATATACAACTAGTTATAATCCTAAGTATAACCAGTCAAGAGAGTGAGAAAAGTTAGCCACAGTAGTACAGTAGTAAACTCTTGGCCTTAAGAACCTGGATTGCAGGTTTAAACAAAGCTTTCTGACGTCAACCTTCACGTGCAATCTGCCTATACACTAGGCAGAGGTGGGGAACCTTTTTACCATTAGAGGCCACATTTAAATTAGGCAGCAATAAGAGAGGCCGCATAAGCTGATTGACCTAAGAAAGTGACTTTTGTGTAATTATTATATTTTTTCTATAGATTTAACAATTTATTGCATTATATAGAAAAAATAAAATATAATACTACAAAATTTTAAATATAATATACATATAAAATAATATAAAAATATTATAAAAAATACAATAAAAAATATTTTTTATTCACTAAGTTAGTGACTTATTTGGCTTTGTTTTTTGTTTGACAGTAATTGTATATTTGGATCAAGCTTCGTAACACACAGCTTTAATTGATCCTCTAAATGTGCATCTGTAATTTGCGTTCTTAAATTTGTTTTTATTTTTGACATGAGAGAAAATGTTGTCTCGCAACCGTAGGTACTTCCGAAGCAGGAAAGTAAACGGCGAGCATGTTCTCGAAGGCATGGATATTCAACAGCATTTTTCCAGATTTCTATGGGATCCTTTTTAGCGTTAAAAAGGGATTTGATGATACACTCTCTATCTTCCCCTAAATCAATTAACTCCTTCTGTGGTTCTGCAGGAGCCTCGGATATATCTATTAAATGTGGTTCAAATGCCAGCTTCATAGCAGGAGTGTGCTCGTCAAAATCAGAAAATCTTTTAGTATACTCTTCTATTAAACAATCCAAGACACCTACATATTCATCGAATATTTTATTTTCACAGTTCTGCTCATTTAACATTTTAGCTAGCTCCGGGAAGTGTTGTGCAGATATTTCCGATCGACAAAGCATTGTTTTGAAAAATGATAATTTTTTTCTAAACGCTTGGATCTTTTGCCACATTTCATAAATATATCTCGTTTCACCTTGCAGGCAAATATTTAAATTGTTTTGTTTTGTCATCATATCAGACAAAAATGCAAGGTTTCTGAGAAATACTTCATCTGATAGATCACATTCTTTTCCTTGTTCTTGATAAAAGTTTAAAATTTGTCGTCGTAAAGACAAAACTTTTATCAAAACCTGACCTGTTGATAGCCAGCGAACCTTGCAGTAGTATGGTAGGTCAACACTATACGTTTCCTCATCTAAAGAGAGCATCTGCCGAAATTCACGATGACGCATTGCATTTACGCGAATATAGTTGACAATGGCAATGGTTCTATCCAGAGTGTCTTGCAAAATGGTAGATTTTGCGCAAAGATTTTGCTGATGCAAAATGCAGTGAAATGATATCAATTTTTTAAGTTTAAATTTTCCTTTTTTAACAAAGCAACGAATCCTTCTTTTTTGCCTCTCATGGAAGGTGCGCCATCGGTGCAGACACTGACTAAATTACTGACATTCAATTGCAATTTATTACATACTTCTTTAAGTTTTCGAAAATATCGCCTCCGCGAGTTCTTCCAGTTAGTGTACCCAACGCAAGTAGTTGTTCGTAACATTGAAAATCTTTAGTTATAGCACGAACAAAATATAAAACTTGTGCCGAATCTGTTTTATCAGTGCTTTCATCTAAAGCAATTGAAAAATAAACATCTTCATTTTGTATAATTGTATGAAGTTGCTCTGTTCATTTTGCGCTAATTCGTGCTGTCGATCTGTTACAGTTCTTCTTGAAAGAGGTAATTGTTTGTATTTGTCGACATTTCTTGGATCTAACATACTCACTGCTTCAACAATACATTCTTTAATTATTTCAATGTCACTAAATGGTGTTTGCCCCTTTTTCCAAGTATATGTGCTATTTTATACGTAACAGCAACTGCAGCGGAATTTTGATTTACAAAGGCACTAAAAGATGCCTGCTGATGATGCTTCTCATTTTTCAACTTTTGAAGTGCAGCTTTTCGTGATTCATCTTCTAAAGCGAAATATTTATGTTCTTTATGAGTCAAATAGTGTTTATTTGCATTCGCTTTTTTTAAAGTATTTAAAACTGTATTGTGCACAACAAACACATCATTTTATCTTTCTCAGCAGTAAAGAAAAAATCTAACTCCCATTCTACATTAAATGTTCTGTTTTCATCACCTAATTTTCTTCTCTTACTATTTTACATGATGGATAAAAAAACGAATATCAAATAATATCTTCAACAACTGTTATAAGCCGTGTAACTGTTATAAGCACGCACTGTTAACTACAGTTTGCTGAAGATCGCAACAGG
Organism: Trichonephila clavata; assembly: GCA_019973975.1. Lineage (NCBI taxonomy): Eukaryota > Metazoa > Arthropoda > Arachnida > Araneae > Nephilidae > Trichonephila > Trichonephila clavata. The sequence continues at coordinate 2,894 of BMAO01038808.1, read as the reverse complement.
GAAGCGTTGAGAGATGCGAGTCAGAGAAGCCAAAGCAAGGTGTGACACTCAAATGGGAGATCTGAAACCAACAAATTTTGTAAATAGTATTTTGTAATTTTAATTTATTTTCAAATAAATATTACATAGAACATTATTCGTTTCTTTTAGATATGTAAATTACATAAACATTGTGGAATTTTCAGTAAAGAAATTTGTGGAATTTTCAGTCTTTGGCGGGAATTTTTGCTCAACTGTCATGGCGTTGATGTACAATAGTTGTTTTTGAAACGAACTCTACCATTTGTACTAGGTGGCAAAGGGCCGCACAAGAACCTCGCGGAGGCCGCAGGTTCCCCACCTCTGCTCTAGGCCTTAGGGAAAAGAAGAAATATTATAGAATTGTAGTTATTACTAAATAAAATACACATTACTATTAATATAACGATAAAATTTAATACACTACGAGTACTTACTAGTATAGAATTAAGATCGATGTAATAAAACTAGAAGATAAAACTTATTTTGTGAGCACAGCATTACGTTATGCTTCTCGCCAAATACAAAGGAGCAATTAGCAGTACCGCATAGATGTAAAATTAGTAAATTATGATAAAATGATAGTAAAAGTCTCTCTCTCTCTCTTTATATATATATATACTTAAAAACCTTAAAATTTGGTATAAAATTTAATGAAAAATAAAAGAATTTTCTAAACACATACACAATGATGCCAAAATAAAATAAAGTATTATTAATATTTTGAAACATGTAACGTCCTCTTTTGATAAACTTTAAAACTAATTTCAATAAAATAAAATGAAATAAAATAAAAAACTTAATGCAAAGATAATTACATTTTGTCATTTCACTAAGAACATTTAGAAATATAATTGTAAAGAAAATTAGTAGGATAACCATGTTCAATGCAATGACTAATAAAGTTTTTAAAATTTAAAAATATATTAGATTTATCGCTAACTGATACATTATTACGATAAATAAAGGAAAAATAATATTTCTATGTATAGAAATTGATCAATAATTCCAATATGGCGTTTTAAGAATGTTAAAATTAAAAGCATCTCTTTTATTCTAAATATTACTATGTAGTTTATAATCCTTATATACAATGATACATCTAAGTAATTGGTTTTAAATGGATTATGATTAATTTTGACTAGGTTTAACTAATCAGGATAAAATTAATATTGGGGTTAAAATTATTATTTTTACCAAAAACAATTCTATTATCAATATATCTAAAGATGTAATAGTCATTATTAATCATATAATTATATTCATAAAAATTTAAATATAAATTAGCCAAACTATTGCTAGCAAGCCACTTCCTGTGATAATACCTCGAATAAAGGACTTAAAAACATAAGAATACATATATACGTACATTTCAGGTTTCTTCGTAAAAAAGGGGGTGCGCGTTATACGCGGCGAATATACCAAAAAATTAAAAATTGTAGCTTGAAAGTATAGGTGTGCTTTATAAGCCATATTTAACGGTTTTTGAAAAGTTTTAGAAATAATTAATAGTATTATTTATACATAAGCCTAATACATTCCAATATTCGATATTTTTATCTTAATTTCAGCATGTTACAAAGGATAGTTGAACTTAAAATTATTTTTTTTTTCTTGTTATATAAAAGGCTAAATTGCATTTCTGAAAAAAAATTTCACCTTTTTAAAACCTTTAGTTCAATTCAATTTTTTCCCCCTTCAAATTTTACGTTAGTTACAAATTTTTTTTTATCTATAAGATAACTCCCAAAAAGACAATAAAATAATTAAAAAGCATTCCATTTTTTTCTATATCTGAACTTTTATTAAATTATTTAAGCAAATAAGTTTATGAGAGAGAGAGAGAGAGATGTTTCATTAAATTTGTTGAAAGGCAATACAACTTCATCGAATGACTAAGCATTTTAATTTCAGCTGCTCTTATTTGATCTCTGAAACAGAATGCAGATACGAAACATACTTAAAGGTCAATGTTCCCTAAAAAGGAAAGATTCACGGATAGCTGTTTGTTTTACTGCTTCTGAAAAAATAATTTAGGCGTTTAACACAATCAAAGTAATATTTTGTTTTTCTTTGAATTCTAACTATGAGAAAATAATATGTAAGTTATTGATAATGAATTTAAATTGATATCCGTAACTGGATAAGTTTGCAGAAATTATCCATGCATGTAAATTTGGTACAATATTTACATAGCGTAATGAAATGTATTGAACTTACTTTATTTAATAAGTCTATTATGGAGAATTTTTTAAGGTAATATTTTTTCAAAGCAATGCTAAAAAAAAATTTTTTTTTTAATAAATAAAATCGTTTTTTGAGTTTATTATTCCTTATTGTGTATTTTTTTTTATTTTTCTCTTTATGAGATATCTATAATACTAAATCAAAGTATCTCAATTTTTAAGAAAATATTGATTTAATAATTAAAACATACAAATAAAAATTTTTAAATTATATTAATGCAATAACTGGAAAATTATTATTAACTCGCTCAAAATATTATTTTTTAGCAAATTCCTTCACATTTCAAAAGTTTTAAGACATGTTAAGCATTATTCCAATTTAGAAGTCTATGGTGATTCTGTCTTGCATGAACGCTGACTTATTCTTTGAAAATACGAATCAAAACTTCTGATAAAAAAATTTAATTTCAGTGAAATGATATTTTTGTATGCAAATCTCTCATTTTTTTAAAATTCTAAATTTGTTTCTAAAAACAATTTTTTATTTTACGTATTTTTCCCTTTAAAATATCACCATTTTATCAAAAACTAAACTCAATTTTCAGATGACGAAATTTTCGAACTTGCATGTTTACTAGCAACTTATTTAACTGATATTTAAATGTCAGATGTCAACCGGCATTGCCGTTT
>BMAO01038807.1:0-17822 GCA_019973975.1 Trichonephila clavata | reverse complement strand
ACTAGATAGTGAAAGATAACATTGTATTTCATTTAGTAAAAACTAATTAGTTAAATTTTAGTTATGATTTATATCTTATTTCCCCCACTTATTTAGTCGCCAAGGGTGCCATTGTTTAATTACCAATAAATTGTTTCGTTCCTGATCACTTTCTAAATTAAAGTAGCACTAATTATTTTACATAGTATCTATAAATAGATCAGTTATATGTCGTAAGCGAAACTGTTATAACTATGCATTAAAGAAAATACAATTAAATTCTCTTTACAAAACTTCATTCATTTATGTAAAAATCTTGTTTCGTAGTTTGAACTATTTTAATCAGTAAAGTAAAATTTTCACAGATTAAGTTTTTTCCTCAGCATTTAGTAAAACTATCTAATAAAATAAAATCTTGAATGTTTCACTGAATTATATTTTAATATATTACCACGGATTTAAAAAATAAGCATTTTCAATGTAACAAATTTAAATTTGCTGCAGGAAAATTGGAGGTATTGTACACTGCTGGCCACCGTAAATGCAACACCAAGAAAGACAAGAGATAGCACAACAAAATTTATTTTGTAGATAACATGTTGACCAAGTATCAAATGATTAAATTTGTAAAATTCTGTGAAGAGTAGTTCCTGCCAGAATCAGTAGCCAGAGTAACCGCCATTGTTGGAGATCACCGCTGCCACACGCCTCGGCATTGATTCAAAGAGACTTTGGATGTGTTCTTGGGGTACAGAAGACCAAGCAGCTTCCACACGTTGCCAAAGTTGACCTGGTGTGGCAGCTGGGGGTGTAATCTGGGTCAATCGTTGAGCAACCGTGGACCACATATTTTTTTATCGGCGAAAGATCCAGAGAGCGAGCCGGCCAGGGAAGCAATTCAATCTGGTGATTGACGAAGAACCTTTAGACAATGCGTGTCACGTGGGGTCGCGCATTATCCTGTTGAAATATGGCTGTGGCCAAGCCCTGAAGGTAAGGAAGGAGAACTGGCTCCAACACCTCGGAGATGTAGCGCTGGCTGTTTAAAGTACCGGCAATGCGTACTAGAGGAGTGCGAGAGTGATATCCAATACCACACCCCATACCATAATACCCAGTGCAGAACCAGTGTGGCGGTGCATAACATAGCTGTTTCAGCATCCTCTCTCCACGGTGTCTCCAGACTCGAATCCGACCATCGTGGTGTTGCAGACAGATGCGTGACTCGTCAGTAGAGACAACTTCATTCCATTCTGCCACCCACATCCTTCTTTCATCGCACCATTGGCGGCGGAGACGTCTATGGTTCTGCGTCAAGGGTAGACGAAGCAATGGATGTCTTGCGGACAGACCACTCTACTGTAAACGGCATTGAATGGTATGTGCAAACACTGAATGATGCGTTACAGACTCAATGTGCTGTGCTATGGTTCGTGATGTGACTGAGCGATCCGTCACTGTCATGCGCACAATTTACCTGTCCTTACGTGAAGTTGTGCACTGGGGTGGATGCGATCGACCACGTCGGTCCGTCGTACCCTCCTGCACCCAACGGTCAGATATCCGTATTACAGTTGTTTGGTTTCGTCCAACACGACTACCGATTTCCCTGAAAGATAATCCACAATCTTTCATAGGCCACTGTACTTCCTTTGTCGAAACTCGGATACTTGTTCAAAAGCTGATCGCTGTTTTCTACGAGATATAACTGATAGTTTTGTGAAAAAAACCACAAGAAAAACACAATTCCCGAACTTGAAATCGTCGAAATCTCCAAGCCTTAAATAGTGCTTTGAGGTGGCGCCACAGGCGTGCGTGATGTGTTCTGCCTGAAATTCTAATCATTTGCATATCTCACCTCCGCTAATGCATGTTGTAAATTTCATGTTATTTGCGTGCTTCCTTCAGGGTGTAGCATTTATGGTGGCCAGCAGTGTATATAGAACCATGATTTTTAATCAACTGTGTATTTGTTTAGTTTTAACATTGAATATATGAATATAAAATATATTGCATCAGTTTGTCGGAGATTAGAACCTGCGACCTATGGATTCGTAAGCACGTAACATAGCATTAGATTAAAGTGATCACTCCTGTCCTGAGGCTGTTACTGGCTTACATATTACATAGATACCGCCACAGTATGTGTTAATTCTTTTTCTAATTTCCGCTACTTTTTTTGAAAAAGTTCAGTTTTTGTGAATTATTGGTAAATTACCATTTTAATTTGAAATTACTTTATGAATCTTACCATGTGGTTTGATCGTATATTTACGTCACATTAAGAAGTTACACTTAGGCTACAGTCAACAAATCTCGCAATTTTGAACCTCAGTCAAGTGACGAGGACGACATCTGAGCTGACACCCCATTCTCCAAAATTTCACTCCACGAAAAAATGTGGAAATTGAGTCACAATAGATTTTATGTGCGTTATTTCTTCAACTGGGCTTAGGCATCTGTACCCTAATTCATGACTCGCTGACCACAAGTTTATGACCATGACCACTCGGGTACTGAGGTCCTTATAATACGGCGGCAATTTTGTTGTTATGCTTAAACTTGCTATATTGCTTGGTTTTAACAACAATTGTTCCTAAAAAAAACATTAGTTTCTGCGGAATAACTGCTCAGACATTTTATCAAGCGTTTGTTGTACCCAGATTTTCTCTTTTTAAAAAAAAATCCTCCCTCATAGACAAAATCTGTGTGAAAACATTTGAAAGATTTTTTGGCGTGTTTCGAATCAAAAACGCATTTATCCCTTTCTTTTGTTTCAGAGTTTATTCCTTAGAAATTGATCTGATGTCCTTATATATTTGGACTCAATCAATCAATCAATGTTCCTTTTCTTTTGCTTTTTTAGCACTATGGCAACACTCAAGAAGCAGACGATTGTTTACACTCAGTGATTTGTCCTGTTTTCCCGTTCGAGTTTTATTAGTTTTTACCTTTTTTAGACAAGGTGTCAGTTTCCGGAAACAAAAATGAAGCGCTACTCGAATTCTAGTACCGGCTTTTTTGAGCAGTATTTTGCATTGCATGTAGGTAAAATTAAACGAAAGTATGCTTTTAATGTTTTGTAAATTTTCGATGCTATGCTCGTGTTAAATAAAATTGTATATTGGCTAAATTAATAAATATATATATTTTTATTGAAGCTTTTAAATATCAAAGGTGAGTTGCTTGATTGTACTTTTTAATGAAAGAGCTTTCTTATCAAAATTGTAAGTATGAATAGCAAATATAAAATTTTATTAACAATTAATAGTTTGAAAATGTTACAGTTATTAAAAAATTATTGGAATCAAAAAGAATTATAAATTATTTTTAAAATTATGTGCACCATTTTAAAACATAAAAATGGAGATTTTTTTAAAATAAAAGGGAAAGGCATGTATTCGTTTTTTGTAGAAAATAATGTGAATTTATTCTATAATTTTAGTTTTTTTTAAATGAATTTTAAAATAGTTCAGAAAATTTTGAATTTTAAGATTAAATAGAAGTTTAGTACTTATTCTAAATATTTTAAAATTAAGCTATATTTATTCTTGTAGTGGAAAATTTATTCGTGGAAAGATGGATTTTCCAGAATCATCTGATATCCTGAAATTATGTGGTATGTATTTACAATATTTCAGAACCAATTTTTCTAAGTCATGTCCTATGTTTATTATATATGAATAGTTTTATTAAATTCTGGGATATTTAATTTCAGAAAGTTTGTATAAGAATTCTTCTACAGCATTCCAACAGGAAGCAAATAAAATAGTAAGAAATTTTTTTAAAAGCTTATTTTTGAGAATGATGATTTTATTTTCTGGAATATTATCTGATTGCATTAATTTTTTGCTTCTATATAGTGTGATTTTATTATTAAATTTTTTAAAAGATAATATTTAATACTTACATTAAATATAAATGTTTGTGATAAGTATTCAATTTGTTATCATTAAGAACTGTAATTATTTTCTTTATGAAACATCATAATGAATAAAATATTGCTATTACTTTTATTATTTAAATATTTTAATAAAATTATGTATAATTTAGAAAATTATAATAGAAATAACTATATTATTGCATATTTAAATAAAAAATTAGTGTTTATAAAGTTCTAATTGAAAAAAAAAATAATTGTGTTATAATTGATTTTAATTTAACAATTTACTTGTATAAAGCAGGGATTCTGTACTTTCTACTCTTCTTGCAACTATTTTGGAACTGTGAAGATGTATATAAATCATGCATATAAATTAAAGTATTTTTCATAATTATTAAATGTTTTTATTGTTTGGTTTTTATTATTTAACTATTGGGGGGGGTGCATAAGATTGGTGCACTTATTAAAATCTGCTGTGCACTCATTAAATACTGTAGCAAATATTTACATTGATATGTTTGATTGTGCATTGTTACTTTTACATTAAGAATAAAATCTGGGAGGAATATATTCGATGCTATAACGTACATAACCTCTTGGGCCTTGTAGAGTTTATAATTTTTTAAAATTTTATAATCTACCAAGTTAAACATTTAACTTTGCTTAAATACATAGTATAAAATGGTAGAAACATATTTAGGGCCATGTTTAAAATTACATACTCTAAAATTAAAATAAAATTAATATTCTATTAAAATAATTTTTTTTCTATTGTAAAACTTGAAAGAAAATATTTTTTGAAAGTTTTCAGAAACTTCAAAGAATTAATTATTGATTTTAGAATGAAATAATAGAATTTCTGTTAAAAAATATAGAATTGTTACCTGTATAAATAATTTTGCTTGTTATTTTTTACGTGTGTATATTTTTTAACAAATTTCCTTTTACATTTAATTAAAAATATACTTTAATTTTTATGCTAAAATGACTTGTTTAAACCATTGAACTTATTAAAAATAATGGCTAATAATAAAACTTTTAAAGCTTTTATTTTTACTATGATGAAGAGAATCAAATTTCTATACTTTAAGTTATAATAGCTTTCAACTGTGCAATAAATGTGACCAGGGTAACCATCATGATCATGAACTTGAGATTGATGTTGTTTCTGTTGAGTTATGTGTTTTAATCCTTGTGGGTCATGGAGACCTGCCATAAGAAGGGTTGATGTACATCAAATCTGCTGAGACTCAAAATTATTGTATAGGCAGTATGTAGAAGTTTAGAGAGTGGGATGTCAAAACTCGAGTGTCATCCTTGTCACTTGATTTTTCTTCAAAATTTCAAGGTTCATTGTCAATAGCTCTCATGTAGCTTTATTGCCTTCTGTAAAATAATGCATTAATTTATATCTTTGTATAAATCTGGTTTAATTACTGAATCAATAGCATAAGAAATGTCTCAAAATACATATATAATGGCAAAACAGTTATAGTATTAAAGTGTATAATACAGTATAGAAAATAACAATGAAAATTATTGTAACTCACAATGCAATTTATTTTATATTGACTTTATAGTAAGTTATCAAATATTTGTAAAATACCTTTTTCTTTTTAAATATTCAGGTTTATATTGATTTTTTTTTGCTGTAGTTGATTTTGACATTCATTGTTATGTTTCATATTAATCAGCTTATGAAAAAATGTCGTGCTGAAGAAGCTCTGATATTTTTTGTTGCAGAAGATCATAGTGAACTTTTATGTGAGGTCAGTTGTTTCGAATTTTTTATTTTGTTTTTGTAAATTTTATTACATTTTTTCTCCTAATGTTTTAATTTTTGTTGCAGGTAGTTGGCAATAAAATATTGAGTGAAGAAATCAAAGTTTCTGTAAGTATATCATCTTTTTTATATAAATATATGACACATTTTATTCGAGATAAAACTGCAGTTTATCTTAATTTATTTCTGGACATACTACAAAGTTTTTTTATATGATATATAATATTAATCTGATATAATTAATGTGGTATATATATAATTTTTAATGTAATTTGATCATGGAAGCAGAGTGATAATCACAAGCACAAATGCATGCACTGGTCCCTTTTAGTACTAAAATTAGGATGAGCCAAAAATTAGATGTTTTAATGTTGAACTGCCAGCTGGGTGGCGTGGTTGGTTTGTCGCTGGCCTTCTGCACCTGAGGTTGGGGATCCAACCCGGCCCTAGTAAGTAGATTTTCATAATGCAGAATATTGACAGCGGCCATGTCGTATGATTATACAGTATGTAGAAGATCCCTAGAGTGTCTGTTTGGCTTAGGTGCTCTCGGCAAAATTAAAAATCCTGTGCATGTTTGCATCCTCAAGAGATTTGGTGCCTCCCTCTGGGGAGGAAACTGGGCATCAAAATTACTTGCACTAATGGTGCTGTGCTAAAATGTGATACCAGCTCCTAGGGAAATGTATTAGGTCTGTAAAGATTAAAATATCAATGTGCAGCCCTACTAAAAAAATATTGAACTAATTAAAACAATGCTAATAACAATGAGTGAAAATTAAAATTAATGAATGATTAAAATTAATGAATTAGCACAATCTACATTTATTAATATTTATTTTTTTAATATATTTCAGCTACCATGTGTGAATAATTTCTTTTATGAGAAAGATAGTATCCAGGAATATTTAATAATCACGTAAATTTATCTGCAGTTATTTAATAAAATATATAGTAGTAAAAAATGCGATATTAAATAAAATGATGTCAATAAGGAGTAAATTTTGAATCATTAACCATTTTATTAATACTCTGTAGTGTAAAATAGTTATTGGTGTAAATCCAGAGAAATACAATGTCTAAAAATATTAGTTTGTGAGCTTCAAACTTGTGCTGTAAAAGTGTATCTGTCTTGGAGCGTTTAAATAATGAATGTTATATATATATATATACCATGTAAACAGATGAATTTTTCCTTATTAAGGTTTAATTCTTGTAAGCATTAAATTATATTAAATATTTACTTTTAATATTGAGTAACTCATGACTAAAAGAAAATTTTTAACATAGTGTCTCTGTTTTGCATACATTTGTTTAATGACTTTTGTATTTTGTTTCATCAGGTGCTGCAAAGTGCAGCTTCCATGAGTAGTCTGTGTTTGACCAGAATAGACAACTACTGGTTTATTAAATAATTTATAATCCAGTATCTATCTATTCTAATTCTATTCACCAGTATTTGTTATAATTTAAAAATGTTTTATGAATTTATGATGAATATTTGATGATAATTATACTCTAAACAGAAACTCATTTCTTCATATGTTAATATTTCTAATTTTTATCAAACTGCCATAAACATTTTATGTATTATAAAATTTTTTTCTCAGTAAAAGTATTATTAATAGCTCATATGTATTAATTTAATCTTGAAATCCTGCTATTTTAAAGAGAAGGAATCTTAAGATATAAATTATTTTTCTCTTTCTATGTGCACACTCTTTCTATATATATAAGATTTATCAGCGCTTTTTTTTGCCTTATTTAAAAGTATTATTTCAGTAATATAATTCTGATGGATAGCTTTTTTTTTGGTTTTCATAATTTGTTTGGTGCTTCCATTTCACTGTTTTACATGATTGATTTTATCTTAATAATTTCCATTAGTCATTATAACTTTTATTGCCATTAACTATATTACTTTATTACAAACTAATGACATCATGGAGAATTGTAACATTTTTTTGTTTAGAACATATAATTTTTAAATTAAACATAGGAGTGAAATGTTCTAAATGGTATTTTTAGTTTTAAAGTTTTGAAACTTTTTACTTCAAAGAATTGAAATATCACTGAAAGTCATTATGCATATATATGTGTGTATAAATATACATATTCAAATGTAAAAATGGAAAGATGAATTGTTTTGCCATTCTTTTAAAAAAATTCTTTACTGACAATATTTTACATTTCACAATTTTTTTAAAAAAAATCATTTTTAATTTTCTTAAAAAGGTTTTTCATTAAAAAATTTTTTAGACTATTCATATCAAGTCTATTTTACTGTGTGAAAGGTGTTTCATCAGCCTATTACTTTTTTATACGTCAAATCATATGTCATTTTGTACATAATTGAAGTTTTTTTAGTAAGTTTTTAAATTTAAAATCTTAAAGGTGTTTTCTTGTGTCAATGTGTTAAAATGTGTTTTTTGATGAAAATCATCACAATTATCATATAAATTTGTGATTTTGTAACACATAATTAGTTTATAGTATTGTGACTTTAAAATTTAACATGTTATTATAAATGTTCAGTATTTTATTTTAATGTACAACTAAACAACTATTTAGCATTACTTTGTGGAGATACAACATGGATTGTATTTTAGATCAGGTGAAATTTGTAATACAGAATTGAGTAGTAATGCAAAATCACACTGAACTATTCTATTATGTGCAAGGTAATGAAATCAGAATATAATATTGTTGGAACAATGTACAGAGTAAATGCATATTTAATAATTTAAAAGGCAACTTTATGAGTTCATAATTTTTTTATGTAATTTATTTTTGTGCCTTATACAACTTCTCTGTGATGCACAATTTGAAGTCAAAATTTCTGCTGTTATATGTTCAGTAATGATATACCTTTTGAAGTTATGCTTATTTAATGTAGGTGTGTTGTATTAATCATTTTTTATGAAACTCTTCTTTTAAAAAAGCCAATACATTTATATTGAGAACATTGGCTGTACTTTTAACAAATCCAATGAACAGTTAGTGATACAATTAATATTTGCATTATTACTGATACTTCTCTCACTATCAGTGTACAGATAAAAAGTTAAACAAAATTGAATGACTTGATATTTCTAGTGAAAAGTTTTTTTTTGTCTTCTAGCCAGTGTTGATTTAAGCTCATTTTGGGCCCTGGATGCAGATCTACAGGCCTTCTTGGCACTGGCGGATCAAAATTTATAACCAGAAACTTTGGTTAAGTCTAACTTATCCAGGCCCCTGGGCACCTGCCCCAAGCACCCAATGGTTAAAATGGCTCTGCTTCTTGCAGTTTTTCCAAAATATTAAAAGAATACTTTGTAGGGAATAGAAGTATATTATATTCATAATATTTAATCTTAGAAAGAAGACCAGTGAGTTTATATCATGATCATTAACACAATCTCAACTAATCCACCAAACAATTAGTGATACAATCAACACCCATGTTATAATGGTTATTTCTCTCATTCTGAACATATAGATGTGAAGCAACATCTATTAGGATAAAATCAAACTTTTTGACATTTATGGTGAAAAATAGCTTTTGAATTTTATGTCTTGCATGAAAATTATTATTTGTCCGAAGGATTTGTTTTTATTTATGTATATAGTTAATATTTAGCATTCATTTTTAGGTAGAAAATTCTACTTTTCAAACAGTTTTAGAGAAGAAAACCAGCCAAATAGTGAATAAAGCGAAGGTATGTGTTTTGAAAGGTATGTGCTCTGTCTTGATAGTGATAATTTGCTTCTAAATTTGACTCAGTTATTTTTAGAATTTTGAAATAAGGGATTCTAAAATAACAGCTAGGGATGCAATTATATTTGTTTTAATAATTACTTTTAACAAATAAAAATCACATCTTGGATAACAAATTTTCAAAGAAAAATTACAAAAATGAAACTTAGAATTCATTGTATTTAAATTCCTCTTTGGTATTAATTTCTAACTTAATCCACTTTCATAAGCATAAATATCCTTTCAAGAATATAAATTAAAATAAAAAAAATAATTATTAAAATTGTAATAAAATACCAAAATGTTTTTTTACAAAAGAGAGAAATCAAAACCTTTTGATTTAAATTTAGTGAAAAGTTTTATATTGCATAACATCTAAACACAAAAACAATTATTTTCTATTATTAATATTTACCTAAAAATTGGGAATAAGCTATTCTCTACTATCTTTAAAAAAATGTACTGTTTGTGTACATTAGGTCAACCTTTATACAACCTTCTTGCTTCATACTGTATGATAATAATATAGCATTCATTATATCTACTGTTAATATACATTTATTTGTTTGTAACTGTAAAAATTTATTTCAATATTATGAATTTATCTATTATTTAAATTAAGCTGTAATGTATTTAAGTGTTTTGTATGTATATATCATATATGCATATTTTGCAATTTAATACTTCTAGATAAAATGATTGAATTTTAAGTATTTTATTGCAAAGAAATTGATTTTAATTGCATTAATTCTGTACTAATTTTATGTTAAAATTAGTGTTTGGTTATCAGCATTTATTCAGTTCTCTGAGTCTTTTTATGAATAGATGTAGAAATATTCAAGAAATAAATTTCTGCAAGCATAGAATTGTTACTTTTATTACATTTGAATTTTGAAATGAATTCCTTCATAAATAATGTACATAGCTTTTAACTTCATATATGATTTCTTTAAATTAAATAAGCTAGCTTTTTTATTATAACTTGAAATTACTTAAAAATATGTGTTAAAAGCATTCAAAACAATTTTCGATGAATTCAATTTACTAAGAATCTTAGTTATATATTTCAGTAAGTAAATTTTAATTATCCATACCTATTTTTCTATTAGTTGTGTATAAAATAAAATGATGAATGTTATTAGAAATGCTACCCAAGTTTAGGTAACTTCTGGTAGATTTTGTTAATACAAAAGATAAATATAACAAAATAAAAAAGGATAAATACTCTATATTTTTAAAATAGCATTCTTACTGTATGAATGAAATTTTTTTTCCATGTGATTTGCAGTTTTGTTTGGGAAATAACAATAGCTTCAGTATTCAAGTTGACTCAATTTTATGTGTTCCACTATTTAATTCAAATGCAGAAGATAGAGTTACAAGTCTTCTGTGTCTTGTTAATAAGAAAAAGTATGGCAGTCTTTCTTTCCCTCTGTTATTTTTTAGTTAAAAATAATAACTTGTAGCCTTTTTTTTGTATATCATGTTGCCTTAGTTGTATGCTACATACATTTATGCTTATGTTATTTTTAAAATGAATTATACTGTTTTAATTTGCTGATTTTTCATTTAATTAAATGATGTAATACATATTTTAATCTAACTTTGATTATTTTTAAATAAAAAAATGCCACCTAATCAGAAATATTTTTGATTGGTATTATGTTGTGAATAATTACAATTTAGCTGCATTAACTCAATAATAAAATTAATACTTGGTCATTAGCTTAAATTCATTTATTTAATCTTTTTCTTCCAAGTATTTTTGTTAACATGAGTAGGAATATTGTCTCAAAAAATAAATTTCGATAAACTCAGAGTTGTTACTTTTATTGTAGTTATGTGTTGAAAAGAGTTCATTCATATCATGAATGTAATTTTTTTTTTAACTGCTTCAATCATAGGTAGGGAAAATATGATTTCCATGAATGCTTTGTGTAGCCTTCATAATGTTGATTATAATTTTACTCTTTTTCATAGAATTATGATACCTTTATTAATATCATTTATATTTAAATTATTATTTAATAATTTCATTAAAAATTTAAAATATCTATGTATATACATATCCTAAGGGAATAAAAAAAAATTAAAACAGCCTTCTGTATAACTGCCTAGTTAAAATGTGGCCTCTATTGGTAAAAGCTCTTCTCTGGTACAGATGATATCTTAAGAAATTTTAATGGTATTATATGTATTATTTTACAATTATAAGGCTGTCATTGTTTATGTTTAAAAATACCATTTGATTAGAAACACTATTGTATTTAGAAAAGCATTCCATTATTTGTACTATCATATGTGCGCTTCACTATTATATGTAGAGCAACATATTTTATTATTACTTAGTTGCATATATATTGAATGTCTAACTTTTAAGATCACTGTATGTTAAATGGTAATGCACAGTATACCACTCTGATATTAATAAAAGTAATTGATATTTTCTGTTTTCCCTTTTAATGAAGACAGTGTTGTACAGAGGAAATTTTTTCAAGGGGTGGGTGTTGAAGGTCAAAAGTCCACCATTTTGGTATCATACCCTAATATGCTTCCAAACATATTCTTTTCATTTTGTTGATTGTCAGGAACAAAAAAACAGTGAAACATTATTGAATAAATTCTTAGCATTAATTAATAAAATAAATTATAAACAACAAATACTTGATTAAATTTTACGTACTATATACATAGAATTATAATCAATAAAAAATTAATTGTGATGGGGAATAGAAACTGTGGTCATTTTCTTGGGGGGAGGAATTGAGCTACACATAATAATTAAATTAAAGAGTAAGAAATAATGATTAGAAAATGTTATTTGTGATTTTTATTAGTATTTCAAACAGGGGCATAGCTATCGCCATATCAGCTGTATCAATGACATAGGGCCCCAAGCTACAGGGGCCCCAGCATACAGTCCCACCAACAGAGCTCCCATATATAAAAAAAGGGCCACCAAAGGAATTTTGATACAGGGCCCCCTCAGAACTAGCTATGCCAGTGATTTCAAATAAAGTACTAAAAAATTTACTTAGTGCCTCTTTTAGTTTAATACTTCTTTTAATTTAGTACTATATTTTGTTCCTGTTTTACTCTATTATTTCAGAGTATTTATTTTTGAATGACCATCTTTGATGGAAAAATTGCTGTTATGGATATTTTTGGTAAAATATATAACTATTAGTTATATTTTTAAAAAATGAATTACACAAACACTTTTAAATATTTTATTTTTATGCTACTAAATAACATCAGTTCATTAATGTACATGTTTAGTATTTGGTAAATTTGAATGGAAATTGTTTTTTCTCTTTAATTTTCCTGCATGATGTTAAATGAAATTTTTAAGTAAAATTAGCTTTCATGTATGTAAACTGTAATGATATAATATATATATATATATATATATAGTTTTTTATTTGTATTTATGTATTCCAAGAAAGAAAGTGTTATTTAAAGTTAAGAATATAATGTAAATGATTATTATATAAGATCTATATGATGCTGTATCACTTTTTTATATGAAATAGATCAATCAATTTTCTAGCTTATTTGATTCTTAGTTTTTGCCCTTAAACGATTCGAAATGAAAAATTCAGAAAATTGATAAAAAGTGCTTGTATTTTTTAAAGCTGAATACCTGTTTATTTCATCCAGAATTTTTTAAAGTTACAGATGTTTTGTTACTTTTTCCAGTTTTACAGTTGAAGATCTTGAGCTAGCAAAAAGTTGGGCTAAATATATAGGCCCCTTATTATGGCGTTGTCGTCAGTATGAAGATGAAAGAAAAATTAGAAAACAAGCTCAGGTGTGTTTTCCCCTTTCAGTTGTGTTCATTATTTCAATTTCTTTACAACAATTATAGTTAATTTTTTGTAAGAAACCCTATTATTTTGTATGCATTTTGTTTTCTTTAAATGTGTGGTAAATATTTTTTATTGTTTAATTTGAAAAAAAAAAATATTAAAACTAAGTAATACAGTAGTTTTATCATAAATTTTTTTAATTCAATACATTCTAGTTTTATAAAATTAAGAAAAGTATTATGAATTTTTTTAATAAGTCATTAGTGCGCAGTATAGTGCATAGCTAGAATAGTTGTTTTCTGATATTATCAAAAATTTTTTCATTAAATGTTTTATATTTCTCTCAAATAAACTTATTCTATTCAGGAATTCTTATCATGTATTCCAAATGTTTATACAGTGATATCTCGACTTGTGCTCCCCCAACTTGCGTGATTTTCAAATCTTGTCAATTCATCTTTTGTTTAGGGGGGGGGGGCAATGATGAAATTGGTAATGTGATTGAAGAAGTTGTCGACCTTTCCAGAAAAATAAACTTAGAAATGGATAGAGAGGATGTTCAAGAACTGCTAAATTCCCACATTTAGGAGCTGACAATTAATGGGATTATAGAAAAATGCATGAGCAAGAGCAAGATATTGAAGAACTTTTTAGACCCAGTTCAATCAGAAGATTGATTGGTTATGTTGGGATATGACAGAAAGCCTCAGTTTGATTTGGAAAAAATTAAGGTAAAAGAGAGAGGGGGAGGGGTTGATTATTGGTTAAAATTAAAAAAAAAAAAAACTAGACTCCATTGATGAGCATATTTTTTCAGTAAAACAAGGATTAAAAATAAAAAGAACGTGGAAAGCCATGCGATAGAGGTGAAACTTCTTTGGCGACTTTGGCTGTAAATACAGGAATAGATCTATCTAACTATATTAAGCTGCTGTGATAACTAATCAAATAAAATTCGAACTTGATTTATTGTATGAAAATATTTTTATTCAATTTTCTGCATCATCATTTTCCAAGAAAGACACAATAGGTGTGTGGTAACTGAAGTAGGATATAAAAATCCTCGATTGTAGTCAATCAAGAAAATGTGAGAAAACTGCATTAATTCCTGGTTCCGTATATTGTTTTTCCTTCTCTAGAATCTGTATTCATTGTCAAATTCAGTGTCTGTTTCAAGAATTCAATGAGTGGCTTTGCTTCTTCTGAAGCAAAATTAACATTAAAATCTCCAGTTAAGATTATCGGCTTTTAAATCATCATTGGATCCAATGATTGCAGCAGTTTCTGATGTGTACAGCACTAAAACTTTATGGATAAAGATGATAAAAGCTGTGACAGAACTACCTGGACTTGCTGCTAGTTTTCCTTTTTTTTTCTTTCACAAAACTCTTTTTCTCTCTTTGCATTTGTTCTAAGCATTCTGATCAGAATTAATTTTAATTCAGTGGAATGAAAATTAATAATATAAATTTAATTCATCACTAACAGAAGTCACTGTGTTTGTTTACAAGACACTATCCGTAGCGATTCTGTCGCAAATGTTAGTGACATATACACAATGCCCCAAACACTCCCGTAATGGGAAGAGCCATATAATGGTAATATTTTGGGTGCATTTATTCGTTGAAAACTACACGTTTATTACATAAAATCTACAAAAATAATGCCACACGAGTTCGTTACGAGAGTAGGAAGGGTACCCACTTAATGTCACCAATACCTAAGCACCTTTTGTCAATAGCAGCAAGATATACTTTTGATGCATAATTCCCCCTTAGCAATTGTCCAACTTTTTCATATATATGACGCAAGTCACGTGGTGTACTGCCCCCCCGCTCTCTTTTTCCCCCACTCGCTGTCTCCTCACTATGGCGACGTTTCGAGGGGATGGGGGGATCACTACTTACGTTCGCTTTTTGACTGTTACGCAAAACTGGATAAATTTCCCATTCACTCTAGTCAGCAAAGAAATTTCACTTCAAAAATATTAGCATGCTACAAGGAAATTTTGTGGAAGAAAAAAAATCTTTGAGCTGGCAGACTACTTTGTTAGATTTTTTAAAAGTTTCCACATCAAAATAACTTCAATTTGAAGTTTTGTATTTGTGTTACCTGCGATTTTCTCATTCATTTTTTTTCTGAATTATTATTTTCTTTAATATTCTGACCCCAATTAAAAATAATTTATATTGGAAAGCATACCCCAACTTATGCAAATTTTACTTACATAGGCATCACTCAGTTCCACCTATCGCTTAAGTTCAAGGGGTTACTGTAACCTAATAGATTTCTTTGAAAATGAAATTCAAGCTTAATAAGATAGTCATTCACTGCAGCATTTGCAACATTTTTTTCATATTTAAGTTTATTTCCTAATTACTTAAATTCGAAAAAAATGTTGCAATGTTCTGATAAAATACCTTTTCCTCCATTTGAAAGTAATGATGCCTATTTTTTTTAGTCTCTATTGCAAGTTATCAAGACACTTTTAGTACAAATCGGTATGTATTATTTAATATTTCTGTTACTTAACATGTTTTCAACATATTTTTTCGTGCCTTAAACTTTAATATGCTTTCTATCATTTAGATAATGTAAATTTGCTTTTAAAGAAGTAATGACTGAAGCAAGAAAATTAACTGGAGCAGAAAGGTTTGTTCTGCATTTTGGGTTTTTTTACATACTTTTAGTTTTTACTCTGCAGGAAAATATTTCAAACTTTTTCTAAAAACGAATTCCACTTCATAAAAATAGTCATGTTATTTCCTTATACTTTGCTCTGAGATGAATATGATTTTTCAACTACTTAAAATTTCAAGCATGCAATTAAAAATTTTTTCAGTGTTATGTTTTCTGATTTGAATGTAGTTTCAACTGCTAAAAAGTTAAAATGTGAAACTTTAATTTTATTCTATGTAATATTTTGTATCAATCATAATTTTTTCCAATAGCCTAATTTATGAGCTATTAAATTGAAATATTTATTTTATAAATCTTTTAATATTAAGTTTTCTTTTTTGTTTTTTGTAAAAAAAAAAAAAAGTTTAAAAAAATTATGATCAGTTGGATTAACTTTATATAAAATATTCATTATGCTCTTTTTTTATTTTTAACTTCCTGAATGATTGGTTGTATAATTGTAATTTCATGATAACATATTTTATAAAATGCTAATTATTATTTATATTGTAGTAACCTTATTGTGGTGTTATTGTAATTTTTTAAAAAAGTAAAAATTTAGTTTAGAGTATTTTGTTTTTATTCTACAGTTAATTATTGAAAATCAGTTTATTTTAATTTTTAAATATTTGGATTACTTATATATTTATTTTATTTGTATCTTACTTTTTCTTTTAGTAATATATTTCATAATTACTTTTTGTTTTCCTATTTAGATGCTCATTGTTTCTTCTTGATAGAGAAGAAAATGTGCTGGTTGCAAAAGTTTTTGATGGAAATAGTACTGAGAATTTGAATGAAGTAATCAGTTACTTTTATTTTTAGTATTTTCTTAAGATCAGGATTTGTTAACAGCAATATAAAAATGATTCAATAAAAGTAAAAAGAAATTGTTTTATGCCACTATTAGATTTTTATATGCAAAAACTTAAAATGTAGCAAAGCATTTTTTTGTTAATATGCTAATTTCCTTAATTATTAGTTTGAATCATTTACTAGTGGGGAATATTTAGCATTTATTTTTCTAAAATATATATTTTTATACTACTTAAAACAATATATATTAAAAATTAAGTTATATTCCCTGAAGATATATATTTTTAAATAAAACACTAATTATATGTATTTCTTGTTTTCAGGTATTGCAGTGTTATGTTTACCTTTTAATTTATTATTTCTTAAACATATATAAATATATGAGGTATATTTTTTTTTCAATATCTGATGGACAAACATTTTAATGAGTTGATAAAAACATGAATTTATAACCAAAACAATTTATAACAAACATGGTTATTTTGGGATGTAATTACCATGAAGATTAACAGTTTGTCATATCAATGGACAGTTTCTGATACCACTTTAAAGAAAACTACTGCTATTGATGTCAGATGGCCTGGACATCGTTTAAACTTTGCTATTGTTCTAGAAGCTATGGACTCCTAACCAGTTCATTACTTCATAGAAGATATCAAAATTCAGCATTAAGTTTGAGCTACATGCCAGTTATCACATTCTATTTAAACTGCTCCAAAACCAGTTTGGCTGTGGCAACATTGTGAGATGAACATTGTCACTAATGAGGACAACTGCAGAAATCAGCATTCCTGTTATTTTGGTGAGTTTATGCTGCATTACTTCCTTCTGCCAGAATAAAGTGAATATCACTGCAGAACTTGCATTTGGATGGAGCATCCCTTGTACAAACCATGTGTATATGTCTGTAACTCAGCTCAAACTGGCAAACTTACATTGTAGTATATAGCAGAGGTTATACCGTAATTTTGCGCGTATAGTCGCGGACTATCTGTGTTTAAAATGTTAATTTTTGAAGCTGCGGACTATCCACCAGTGCAGATAATACGCTGGTTGTTCATGGTTAAAATCGTTGAAATTTAAAAAACTTGCTGTCGTGAACTGCCGATGATCGGGATTTATAAAAGCCGGGAT